>OMMV01174934.1:0-12473 GCA_900302635.1 Chatrabus melanurus | reverse complement strand
TCGGTCATGTCAGGTCTGGGAGCATACACTGATACACATATACTGTATGTATATATATATATATATATATATATATATATATATGGGTTATTCAATAGCTGGAGACATAAGTATGAGACCCTACACTAATATATATTTTATAAAAATATGTTTCTTTCTCCTGGACAGCACATTTCGTGCTAACTCCGTTTACCTCGTAGATGTGGTAGAGGTTAGATCCCTCATCAGGCCAGTAATGGTAGCACTGCTTCACCCCGCTTTCAACGAGAGGCGTTAGCATAACGACGACCACACAGCCGTTTTCCCACACCATCTGCAAAAAAAATAAGCAACTCTCGTTTTATTTTCAGAAAACTGCTTAACCGTACGTCTTGTCAACACCAGCATCTTAAAAGCGCAAACAGTGTTTGAAGGCTGCTGTCTTTTAAAAGGTGGTTAGAATGTATTTGTGGAACACGAAAGCAAGTACCTGCTATTTAGTTTATTTTCATCGAGCTGCTTAACAGTCCATTTTTATTGAATTTCCACAGCTGTATGCAAACTAGCACTACAATTAGAGAACCCTAAAAAAAAAAACCAGACGATATTAATATAAAAATACATATCCACTGTGAAAACACTTTTTTGTTCATTTCTTTAAAATACAGATAACGTACGAGAGATGTGCAATGATAATGTCAATCATTTGTTGACATGTTATTAGTCAATCACAGTGGTGGCCGGTGTACAACTTTTTCTAGTAGGGCTGCAAAACATTCAACATTTTTCAGTAACAATGTCACTGTGATCCAGTGCAAACTACAAAGTGAACAAATTAAAGCATATCAAAAACACTGCAACTTCTTATCAAACTTTTCCTTGAAAATGTAGCCAATTTTTTAGTGCCAACTTAAACAAAATTGAAAACACAGAAATATACAAAATCACAGTGGTGGCAGACGAATGTTGACACAAAAACACATACTGTAGTTTCCAGACTAATTTTTTACTAGTTTGGGAGGTCCTGCGACTTATATTCTGAAGCGACTTATATGTCAAAAAATAGGGGTTTGGTATGTTTTCAGTACAGTGGAAACAAGAAACACAACATTAAAGATATTCAGTCTGTGTTCTTTATGCTAATGTATGACTGAATACTGTTTCCAGATTGTTACAAAATGTTTTTTCCTTGAATTCTTGTGAAATATATGTCTCAAAAATAAGTGCGACTTATACTCCAGTGCAACGTCTTTATGTTTTTTCCTCTTCATGATGCTTTTTTTTTTTTGCCAGGCGTAACTTGTACTCCAGTGCTAGTTATAGTCCGGAAAATATGGTAATTCAGGACAATGAAAATTCATAAACAGGTTTACTTGCAGTTTTGAGTAACAGTAGAATGTGTTTGATCTAGATCAATATGTAAATAAAGTTAATGATCTCTGACAGTATATCTTATTGGACAAAGCATTTCAGAAGTAATTAAAAACAGGAACATTTTGCACATTCATAATGTTTGACGCGCCCTATTGCCCCCTATTGGCTCTATGCCATTGCTCAATCTGGCAGCGTGCTACAATTAAAAGTGTTCTGTCACGTCATATGGCATTGTTGCATGATCAAAACAATGAGGGTTTCAGTCTTTACGCCGTGCACAGGCCTTCTGTCAGGACTCGCGCCGCCTCCGTGAATGTTTCCTTACAGGAAACTCCCACTGTGGTGTGGAAGTGTGGAAGGATAGGCTTCCAACCACAGTGACTGTACTGGCACTCGCACCAGACGCGTTAGGTGAACACGTCAAGTCGAGTGCTGCAGTACAGCCATCAAGAATAGGAGTGATGTTCTTTAAGGTGTGGAGAGCTCGTTTTGGAACAAGATCTCATGTGGCGCTGTCAACACCTCGCAGAAGCTGTTAACAGGAACACTCACTGAGCCTTCACACGCCCATGCACTTGGATATCAGGCTGTAATTAGGCTCATTTTTGTCCAGTCCATCATTTTAAAATGTAGATACCTCAGCTTGAAACCAAGTCTACCGTGTTTCAAACTTTGTTAAACTATGGAGAAGTCGAAGACTGTGGCACAAAAGAGCAATTGCTGTTGAGGCTGTTCCCTTCCCCATCTGGGTCATTCCACAGTGCGATCCGGCACACAGTCGTATTTTTCCTGCTGGCAGTCATATTCTCGCAGCCAGAGGGCGGGCTGGCTCTGGAGATCCATTTGACTCTGATCAGAGGTAACAGTCAGCTGTTAATGAAAGCCATAAAACAATACGGCTTCCACATCGCCACATTAGACAACCAGAGGCCATCTGGAGACGGAATCTCAACCGCCCACGTCACTTTGGAATCATGAATGTGAAGTTAAATAAAGACAAGTATGGGTATGAAAATGCAATACTGTGTCATTTTCTCCAACAAACATATTAAAAAAATTAAAGGATGAGTTCACTTTTTTCAAACTGTCGTCATGAAAACATTGTTCGAAATCAAGCCTCTTATTGCTTTACTAACTAACCTCCGATGATAGCTTTATCTGTGATAAATCATTTTGGTAAAAAAATAGTTTAGAAGGACTTTAGAAAGCATATTTGTTTGTAATGTATGAGTTTACACTAACTCTACGGTGGTCTTAAACTGGATTTATACTTAATTTCCATAAGTTAAAAACATCCGTCCGTCCCAAACGTCATCTCCGTCATACGTTGGAATAGACGTTACGTAATACATCCTCTAGAGGACAGTGCCGAGTGGCAAGTTGCAGGCATCAACAAAAATGGTGACTACAGAGGAGGTGATTTTACTTTACATCATTCGAGGCAGAAGCGCAAAAGGTGCACGCGACGGTGGAACGTGAGACCACAAGTCACCACATTAATGGAGAGTTCTACTCTTTGGTTTGCTCATTGAGACTCTTCTTCATTGTTTTCCTGACTGGTTGGACTACTGGCTCTATACTGCCACCACGATTTCCGGTGGTATTGCTCCATTTCGTCCGCATTCGTAAGCTCTCCGGCGACGTGCACAATTATGGACGAAACGACCGCAAGGAACGGACAAAAGGCTCCGTATCCGTATTTTGCGTAGGGTGTAAATGAGGCTTTAGACGTTAGCTCCAGTAAGTTTGTTTAGCGCGAGTGTAGCAGGCATTGAATAGTCCCGATAGAATTTGAATATCAACAGCAGCACATGTAAAAAGTAATCATAAAATGCACAAACACGTTAAGTACAATATGTAACTTTAAGCTTCATAAAAATGTGGTTTTGGGTTATTTTGGAGCTCTACTGCTGGTGCGCTGTTGGCACCCATTTAATTCCTTTTCAGACATTTTTTTTGAAAATAAGGATTAAGGGTCAAAGGTGAGTCCAACACTCAGAGACTTGATTACTAACAATGTTTAAATATGACTGAGGTTCTAAAAAAAGTCAACTTGCTCCACAGAGACAGATGGAATAACTAGAGCGCTGACTCCCTATGTCACGTACGTATCACAAGTGTGCCACCGTGGGGAGCTGTCCGCCATCACCGAATGGGGCAAGAAGTGCTCCCGACCAATGGACACCAATGGAAACCAGTTCCTCGACAATGAATCAGCACATAAATTTATCTTCGCAAAAATCATATCATCAAATCAAATCTTTTTTGTGTGTCCCCCGTCGGCCCGGCGGGGGAACATAGAAATGCTGTCCATCCGTCCGTCTGTGCATGCGTGCATGCATGCCTGTGTCCAAACAGGTGAAATGCAGTACTTGCAATAACTCTTGATAGGTTGAGAGCACAGCCACCAAATTTGTACCACAGATGCATCCCATGGAGGTCTTGGATGAGTTCCATGATGAGTGACCTTGACCTACTTTCCAAGGTCACAGAGCAAAAACAATGAAAATGACAGTACTACTAATGGTACTCGCAACAACTTTCCATACATTCAGTGCACGGCCACCGTGCGACGGGGGACACAAGGCCTTCAGGTCCATATCCCTTTCTTTCTTTTTTTTTTACCTTGAATTAACAATTTAGGGACAGAAAGTCCTTGGACAGCTGGAGCTTGGAGAGCTGCAGTCACTAACCAGTGCTATGTGCAGTATAGGCTTAACAGCATTGAGCGAGTTACAACGATGTAATGCTTAAAAGTCTGTCCGTGCATGAAACATTTTGTAAGTCTGTGCATCAGCCGTTTGTTTATATCCAGCTCCCCGGCCATCATTAGGTGTGCAGCTTTGCAGCCTCTGTATTGCTGCTGTGTTTCCATTCATGCATTATAAGCCCTACGCCATCATCATGATCCCCAGTGCTCCTGGTCATGCTGGTGGTGCAGTTTGTCTTACTTTTCTTTAAAAAAAATGAAAAAAAGAAACAAAAACAAAAGTTCGATGTTTTTTCCACCAGCTTTGCTTCAGTTAAAACAGCCGTAACAAGCACAGCTATAAGGCGTTTCCATGGCAGCATAAAACCAGATGAATGAAGTAGTACAACAGTAAACAGGTAAACAAACCAGGTTGAGTCGGGACGTTGGGCTAGTTGCGCTGGCTCGCTGCAATTAGCCCCATTCAGTGATGGCGGCGCTCTAGTCCGCCCTCTCGTTCCTCTATCTGGCTCTAGGACTTGCCCTTTGAGTTGAACCGATCACGAAGCACTGACTAAATGCTCTGTTTTTTTGGCTGAGGGTAAAACACTCTGTAAGGTTTTGGGTCGGTGCACAGACGCAGACGCGGGTGGTAATCAAGATAACTGCACCTGCTGCTCAATCAGAAGTGCTGCTGCACACTTTTGAGATTTAACTGTTTACTGCAACGAGTTTTGATTCACTGCTTCTTTTCAACACTTCCTCTCGGCACTCGCTGACTCCCTGATTAATCCCAAAGATGCGACAGCGCGCTTTTTTTTTTTGAGGAATGGTGCTAATTTGCTTTAGCTGACGCAGCGGGAACTCTGCTGGTGGTGCTGAGGACAAGTCCCCACTTCAAAACCTAAAGTCTGTACAGATGTTTACGCCATCTAAAGCCTTATTTATCCAGGAAAAGTTAACCGCACCCTGTGCTTTCTTCTGCACTCTACTGGGTTTCAATAATAATAATAATAATACATTTTATTCAGAAGCGCCTTTCCAAACACACAGGGACACTGTACAAAGATACAAACAAAACAATAAAACAACAGATAAAAACTACACAAAATAAAATGGAACAATGCGATTACAGAGAGTGTGCTATCCTGAATAGGTGAGGTTTGAGTCGGGATTTAAAGAGAGGGAGAGAGTCTATGTTTCGAATGTCCGGTGTCACCAGAGTAACCTAAACTAACTATAGCACCGTTTCTTAGTTAGAATTCTTCACTGATATGCATCGAGAAAACTCGAGAAGCGCGCTGATATTACACACCTTTTCACCAAGCTAACACAGGTGTATTAAAAACAGTTGGTAAAGATTGAAGCCAGAAGTTTTCCATGCACTCTAAAACAACATATCCTAAAAAAAAATTTTTTTTTTTAAATCCAGAAGCAAGCAGCGCCGCCCATTTGGAAGTGGCGGACACTTTCGGGAGTGCAAAATCTTCAGAGTTTGTCCACATTCTCTCCTGCGACTTAACATTCCGAAGCGAAATACACAAAAATCACCGTTCTTTATGTTTTCAGTACAGCGGAAACAAGAAACACAACATTAAAGACATTTAGTCTTTAATGTTGTGTTCTTTCGGCTAATATATGACTGAATAGTCTTTCCAGATTGTTACAAAATGATTTTTCTTGAATTCTTGTGAATTACATGTTTCAAAAATAAATGCGACTTATACTCCAGTGCAACCTCTATACGTTTTTCCTCTTCATGATGCTTTTTTTTTTTTTTTTTTTTCAGGTTCATCTTGTACTCCGGTGCGACTTATAGTCCGGAAAATATGGTAATTCAGGACAATGACAATTCATAAACAGGTTTACTCACAGTTTTGAGTAACAGTAGAATAGATTTGATGTAGTAAATAAAGTTAATGATCTCTGACAGTACGACTTATTGGACAAAGCATTTCAGAAGTAATTAAAAACAGAAAAAAAACAAATATTTATAGCATTAGACTGTAGAAACGTTCTCAAACTGCACAGAACAACGGTGCTCACATACAGTTAGGAAGTTTTATTTTAGCCTGATAGATAGGGCTGCAGCTAATGATTAGCTTCATTAGTTTCAATTAATCGATTAGTTGTTAAATCGAAATTGTGAAAAATGTCAATCAATGTTTTATCCACAACCAAGAGATATTCAGTTTACTGCCAGACAGGAGTAAAGAAACCAGAAAGTATTCACACTTAAGAAGCTGAAATAAGAGAATTTAGATATTTTTTAAAAATGCGCTCAAAATGATTAATTATCAAAATAGTTGTCATTTCATTTAATAGTTGATTAATAATTGATTAGCTAGTTAACGTACCTTCATGTGGAATTTTCACGCCGAGGCTGTTGTGTTCTGTCCCCTGTCCCGTGTCTTCTGTGTCCACGTGTTTAGGTTTTGATCACTTTGAGTTGCTTTTATGCTTTATCCAGTTCTGAGTTCTCCTTTAGTTTTCTCAGTCACATTTTCAGTTATGTTCTGCCTTAGTTATTTCTCAGTTCTCATCTGATTATTTTGTCAGTTTTTGTCTGCACACGAGTTCAGTTTTAGTTCTGTGTCCACTGCGTCTGTCACCTGTCTGTGCTATCTTGTGGGTGTGTCTGTCACTGCGCACAGCTGACTTCACTTCCCCGTCACCGCACGTTTGGCTCGTTAAGTGTTCACTATTTAGTTGGTCACATTTCTGGTTTGCTTTGCCGGATTATTCTCGATCGGTTCCGTTTCTCTGTTCCATGTGTTCTCTGTGTTCTGTCTTCGTTTAGTACTCAAGTTGTTTTGTAACTCTTGTTCCGTTTGTTAGTTTAGTCTCATTCCCCGTTTTGTTTGTTCTTTTGTTTCCCTGGTGGTACGGTCCCCGTTCCTGTCTCCTTCCTGGCCCCTGGTTCCATCTCATGTCCTCCCAGTTCCTATTTGATTACTTTCCCCGGATCCTGGACTTTCCCCATGACTTTGACGTCCCCTCAGTTAAGTATTCAGTTTTTCCAGTTTCAACTCAGACCTTCTGTTTGTTATTTTGACTTTGATTCCCATTTTGTCCCTGGACTTCCGTTTGAACATTTATTCTTCTGTATTCAACTTTAGCCACATTTTCTGTTTGTAAAAAATCTATTTATCATTTATCCCTGACTCTGTTCCTTGTGCCTGTCTGCATATTGGGTTCATTCTCACATCAAACCACAACAGAGGCGGTAAAAAAGCAAATAAAACCTTTTCCACAACAACAGGAAAACATGAGCAGTCATCTCACCTATCGATTGATCATCTTTTGACATATTTGGAAGCACAATATTTAAAAAATGATATTTGTATAGTGTGGAGTTATTTTTATGTGATGAAATATAATTAAAACGTGAAAATGTAAATGAATAAATTTCGTAGCAACCGCCGTCAGCCCATATGGCCGTCGGGTTCTAGGTTATTGTGGCGTAACCGTTGGGTCATGGAGGTTTTGTTTGACCTGGTTAGATTGTGCAACGCAGCTATGTGTAGAAACTTAATCACTTTGCTCAAGGGCAACTCAACAGAAAAGTGTTGGAGAGAGAGCGCTGTATAACGGTATTAAGTGGTGTAAAAACCACAGAGCTCTGGATTAAAAGGCTTAATGTACTTTAAGAACTAGTCATGCTGGTTAAGTCGCCCAGGCACCAACACGAGAAGCCTGGATAAAGCCCTGAGTCCAGAGGTGTCTAAAGAACTGACAGAAAGATGGCGATTAGAGAAGAAGATAAGTAATGAGAGAAGAAGAAGAAGAGAAGAGCGATAATAGAGATAAGCTTCTCATCGGCAAAATCCCTGCATTCATAATCCATCAACTTTCTATTGTAATCTGCAAGATGCAAGTAAAAAAGAAAAAAACTAAACTAGCGTTAAATATTTTGCAGGAACGTAAATGTTGTGTGAAGCTACACAACATCAACAACAATGTTGGTCAAATCTGAGACAGCAAAGTTGCACTTTTAAAAAAAATAAATTTTTTTTGCTTTTCTTCGTTTTAAAATTACGTCTTCACTTGTGTCTGCATGCTTGCTGCGTTCTTCAAAAGATACTTTAATCAATTTTCATAAAACGTGTTAAAACGGGGCGTGCCTAACCTGAAGCAGATACGATAAAAATTTTTGGGTGGAGCTGATAAAAGGGGGTGGAGACATCTCTTTGGGTTACTTTCACCTGTTATGGCAGGTAAACCGCAGTTTTTCTGAACCTTCAAAGGCACTGAATTTCCAAAAGGACAATTAAATCAAAATATTAGTATTAAATATTAATGTCAGCTTATTCATTTATAAATAATCTTTCTCTTTTCATTAAAGGTACAGTTCTTGCTTTTGTTCATCCCACTCAATCCCAAAATGTTCTACGACCTCCCCTCTGTCATTCTGGATTTTATATACTAAGAAATGAGGTGTTTTGCGAGTACTAATGGGAACTATATCAAAATCAGGTCCAGTCCGTCAGAGTGTAGGTTGGATTCACAACACGTTATGATTTAGTTCTGCTCCACAAAGTGCTGCAAGTGTAATAAATATTCATTTCATTCCAAATGGGGTAGAAGCCATTTAGGGAGGCATTAGCAGTGAACGATCAGTCAGTAAAGGCAATAATAGGTAATGTGTATTATATAAACTACACTGTAGTCAAAGCAGGGGTACTGCAGTAAGTGCCAGTACACCGAGGAAGGTACTCTCCCCGAGTTCACTGATATTCTTTCAACAGCAACAAAGTCGCTTCTTTTGGCTTCACCTTTTTTTTTTTTTGCTCGGGGTCGTCACAGCAGATCTGATAACAGCGGATTTTCTTTAAATGTAACTTCAATTTTCAATATCATTGAATGGAAAAACAAAAAAACTGACCCCAACGCCCCCCACTCTCTCTCCACTCAAGGCCACGCCTCCGATGCTTCTTGCAAGAGCGCCAGAAGCGTGGAGCATAATATGAAACGATAGACGTTTTTCTATGGTCCAAATAAATCGCGATGTTCACCGCACAGGGTTGAATGATCGTACAGCCTGTACAAAATAGTGAAAAACAAATAAGCGTACAGGTTCTGATAAGGCCGTTCAGTGCTGCATTTTTTCCCCCGAAAAAAATAAATACCTGTGCACGTACGGCAATGAAAAATGAAAGAGTACACCTCTAACCATGAGCAAACCACACAAGGGTTTTATGTTGTAAACATACCTTTGCACAGATGTGCGGTGAAAATAGTGTGCCAGCATTAGCATGCTAATGCTAGCAGGCCATAACGAGAGTAGCCCGAATCGTAAGCAACACAAAATGATACTAATAGCGCTCATTCCTGGTTTGTTTTATTGAAAAACTGTAGTACAAGTACTTACAAAGTGCGGCGTTACCGGCTTGGTTAGCCAAACGTGAAGCTGCCGGTGTCTGAGGCTAGCTGTGTGTGCGTGTGTGTGTGTTGCAGTGAGCATAGTGCGTGACCACCGTGCAAACAAACATACATACAAACAAATTCCCCTTCAACACACGAGTAAGTAATAATATTATCATCATCCTTCTTCTTATTATTATTATTATTATCAGCAATTCAAAGTCGATTCAATAAAATTATCTGTAATTCACTGCAGATTCAACTCAGATTTGATACAATTTAATAGTTCTATTACATGAATTCGAGTTTATCAGCTTTTATTGATAAGTCTCCTCTATCCGAGTGTGGATCCCCTCGATGATGACCCCAACGGCGTTCCACTTCACGGGTCCTTGATCTTACCAGCTGATTGTTTGGACTAATGGTTATTCTGACCACTGGACCTTTGTCTTGTTCAGTTTTTGTTGTTGTTAGCACAGTCAAAGCAGATGGTCACCCCTTTGAGTCTGGTCTGCTTGAGGTGTCTTTCTATAATCGTCTAGTGAGTTTTCCCCTCACCACTGTTGCCAGTGTGCTTGCTCAGGGGTTGGGTAAGGTTAGACCTTACCCTTGTGAAGCGCCTATGTTGTGATTTGGTGCTGTATAAATAAATTGAATTGACAAGAAAGTGAGTTAGTAACTTGTAAATATTAAACGCATCAACATTTCTTCAGCTCTTATCTCCAGTATTGACTGAAAGGCCACAGATTATTCAGTCCGCTGCCAAACCGCCAACCTGTGCAGTGATACGCTGATAAACACAAAGAGGATGAACTTTATACTGAAATGTTACTGAGTTGGTGCCGTTTCCCTCAGTTTCCGGGTCAGTGTCATTTAGGGTTGCAAAATTCCGGGAATTGGAAACTTTCCATGGGAATTAACGGGAATATATGGAAATTAATGGGAATAAACTGGAAATTAACAAAATTGTAGGTTTGCCTATAACAGGGAACTTAAATGTAGTTGAAAAAAAGTATTGCAGTCTAATGTTGGTTAAAACAACCAGATTTAATGCAAATTGAGTTGGATTTCTACCCTGCACTGTACATTCCTCAGTCACATGCACACAGCACACTACTTACTGCAGGGCTATTGAGGCCACAAGCCTGAGAGAAAATGCTTTCAATGCTTTTCAGAGACTTGGGTTTTTTTGTTTTTTGGGGGTTTTTCTTCTTCTTTTTTTTAAAAGTTTGACTCAAAAATAAATCAAAGTCAAAAATGTATTTTTTTTCAAATTTGTGTTCGAAATATTTGCATGCATGTCTGCTTATGACAAAACAAAATGTTTATATTTATGTTTATATATGATACAGTTTGTATAAATGACCCCTAATTTTCAGTTAATTCCTGTTAATATCCGTAAATATCCATTAATTCCCATGGAAAGTTTCCAACATGGAAGATTGCAAATTGTTCAAAAAAATGGTCAAAATGTCCAAAATTCCCGAGCTTAACTTCCCGTGGAAAGTTTCTGGGAAAGTTTCCAGCAATTTACCAGATATTTTCTGCTCCTTTGCAACCCTAGTGTCATCCATCTAGACTTGTCGTTTTTAACAGCACGTTATGGATGCGTGACTTTGTTCACAGTTCAGGCTTCAGTTTGCATTGCTGATAGCATTAGCTGCTAAAATTAGCGTTAGTTACACTGTATTGACTGTTCAGGTCTGTAACTTTACTCTTCATGTTCAAGTGGCCTTTTTTTTTTTTTTTTAAACCTTGTCCTCGACTCTGTTCCTGACACCTGATTTTTAAGACATTGCTGTGCATTTCAGGCACGTTGTGGTGGGCACGGTAAAGTCTGATATTTAATTTTGTGTGGGAAGGAGACACCCAGAGGCACAGAAAGCATAAACAGATTTGTTTTGTTTTTTTATTTGTTTTTTTATTTGTGGTTTGTTTTTGATAGAAGTAATGATCCTTAATGAATTTCTTGCATATTTCTTCTTGGTTTTGTATTAATGTACTTAATCAATACCAGTGACGCTGGTATTGATGTTTATTGGCCACTTTTTCCATAAATGCTTGTTTAACAGTAAACTCAGCCACGCATTCTCATTTTAAGAGCTGCACAAATACTTATGTGTGTCTGTGTGTATAATGACATACAAATGGAAATGTGCAACAGTGTGAGATTTCTTTGCCTTTGCAGGGCTGCTTAGTAACCAGAAGCACTGGCAACGCAGCGGTGACAGAACATGTTTGACAACTGGACCTTCCCTCCTGACACCTGATCAACGAACACACTCACAAACACACGTGCATGCACACACCTCAACACGTAAACGCACACCACAACCTGGCCAGAATAACTTATTGATCTCCTGGTCTGAGACTCGAACCTGATTCAACATTAATGACAGCAGGAAAAGTGTTTGGCATCCGCTGCATTAGCAAAGCCTCACATTGTACGCTGGTGTGTGCACGCCATTAGCGGCCCGTGAGGATAACAACATGGACAAAGCGGGCTCATCTCCCCCGTGGCTCGCTGCACTAATAACGATCGGCTAATTGATAGTTAAGACAGCAGAGTACGTTGACTTTTGTGGTGTGTGTGTGTGTGTGTGTGTGCACGTGTGATTTTACCTGCCAGAAATCAGCCACCGTGGAAGGCAGCGGGCCTTGAGTAGCGATGTAGGCGGGGTTTCTGGGATCGTGATCCATCTGAGGACAGATGACACAAAATTGGGAGAAAATGAAAAGTTGTGTATTTGGATTAGAGTCACAAAAGAAAACTAATTATTGACGTTTTTTCTCCTTTTAACAGTTTAATTGACTCCATTGTACATTCATTATTTTAATTTAACCTTGATTTTATCAGAATAATCGATTTGGATGAATTCTTTTTGTGAGATTGAGAAAGTAACAGTATAAAAATAATATGCAGCGCAATCGAAAATAAACCGAGAAAAAACACTCAGCGTGCATCCAGACATTCTGGCACAAAATGCCATCCTGTTCTGTAAAAAATAAATAAATAAATACCATATTGGCATGAATATAAGACGGGGGGGGGGGGGTTTTTTCCCGG
>OMMV01174927.1:0-10626 GCA_900302635.1 Chatrabus melanurus | reverse complement strand
CCATGAGGTTTAACCCATGCTGGCTCCAAACTTTGATTTAGGTTATACAACTTCATATTAAGGTTTAATCTTCCTCTTCTTCTTCTTTCGGCTGCTCCCGTTAGGGGTCGCCACAGCAGATCGTCCGTCTCCATCTAACCCTGTCCTCTGCATCTTCCTCTGTCACACCAACCACCTGCATGTCCTCCCTCACCACATCCATAAACCTCCTCTTTGGCCTCCCTCTTCTCCTCCTGCCTGCTGGCTCAACATCCTTCTCCCTATATACCCTGGGTCCCTCCTCTGCACATGTCCAAACCATCTCAATCTCACCTCTCTGACTTTGTCTCCAAACCGTCCCACCTGTGCTGTTCCTCTGATATGTTCATTCCTAATCCCGTCCATCCTCGTCACTCCCAAAGAAAATTGCAGCATCTTCAGCTCCGCCTCCTGTCTTTTTGTTAGCGCCATCATCTCTAAGCCGGTCTCACTACTGTCTTGTAAACTTTCCCTTTCACTCTTGCAGATATCCTTCTGTCACAAATCACTCCTGCCCACTTTTCTCCACCCACTCCACCCTCACCCTGCCTTCACTCTCTTCTTCACCTCTCTACCACACTCTCCTTTACTTTGGATAATTGACCCCAAGTATTTAAACTCATCTACCTTCACCACCTCGACTCCTTGCAACCTCAACATTTCCACCATGCTCCCCCTCATTCACACTAGTCTCAACCAGCTCTCTACTCTCACTACAGATCACAATGTCATCTGCAAACATCACAGTCCAAGGAGACTCCTGTCCGATCTCGTCCGTCAACCTGCAAACAAGAAAGGGCTCAGAGCCGATCCTTGATGTAATCCCACCACCACCTTGAATGCAACTGTCATTCCTACTGCACATCTCACCGCTGTCACATCGTCCTTGTACATATCCTGCACCACCCTCACATACTTCTCTGCCACTACAGACTTCCTCATAAAATACCGCAACTCTTCTCTTGGCACCCTGTGAGAAGCTTTCTCTAAATCCACAAACACACAATGCAACTTCTTCTGGCCTTCTCTGTACTTCATATTAACGTTTAATAGTAACCATAATAGTAACCATCTTTAACCAGTTCCTCAAAATAGCCATTCTAAATATCTCCTATATATAAGCATTAGGCCCAGATTTTGACCTTGGCCTGTGACCTTGACTATTAACCAATTTTTCTCAAAATCAACTCACTTTGTCCTTGGCTGACACTCAATCGTTCCATCAAGATTGGTCTAAATCAGATCAAAACTCTTTGAGTTATGTTGTTCATACACACAGACCAACAGTGTATCATTGAACATGTAGCAGAGGTATTTAAAAATCCCTTCCGTGTGGCCCAGGCAGTTTTTATTCCCCATCAGTCTGCCGACGCTGCAGGAATAAGTCGTCACACCTGTCCGTCATCTGACCTCTCCCTCGCATTCCACATGCCTTTTCCTGGTGATAAACTGTAAAATTTTCTCTTTTTTAATGTACATTTTATCTGGTTAGCATATGTTGTGTCACCCTGTTGATTTAAGACTCAGAATGTCAAAGGTCAAGCTCACTGTAACAGTCAGTACGGGCTGAGGGGTGCTGGCGGTGGCGATGCTTTTGTTTCTTTGTTGCTCGGTTAACCTGCAGCAGGCACGGTGCAGTGGAAAGAGGTCAGAGGTCAGCCATCAACATGACACAAACATGAGAATGATGAGACAAAAGGGACGAAGTTTTACTAATCTGTCTCATCCAATCCGACCAAATTCTTAACTATAAATTGGCTTCTTTATGAATCCGTCACACCCAGCACTTTTGTTTTTTTGTTAGACACAGAAATGCAGGATGCACGGTGCAGAGGTGACCTGAAAGGCGCCGCCGTGACACGAACTTCATTAAACCCGCTAGACCCTATAAAAGGAAATGTGTTGAAAAGCCTTTGCAGAGCATTACAAAGAAGAAACAAAAAGTTTTTAAACCTATCATGCAAACACAAACTGCAGATGCCAGACAAAGCCGTGGCCTTTGTAATATAACAAATCGGCGGCGGCAGATAAGGAGCATAATTTTCTGTTCTTTTCATAAATTCAGTGAAGTGTTTTGCTGAGCATGCATAGTTATTCGGCGCCTTCCAGATACACAGTCGCACATTTATTCACTCCTGTAGCCTTGTGTGGAGGCAGCACCGCCACACCGTCACAAAGCTCCACTTTCTCAACCGCTAACAAGGACTTACTGCACATAAGAGCACTCGCACAAACTGACGAGGAATGAAACCTGATGCTGCACAGCGTGCATCAATAACATAAAGCGCTACAAAGCATGCTGCAGAACTTTAAATGTCTAACTCTCCGAGTATAACGGATTACGGAAACCGCTGAGAATATATTACAGTCTTATCAAGTCTGTCCACATTTAGGATGAAGATCTTTTATTCACATGAAACAAGCAGAAAAATAATCTTACTGGAAGGAGAAACGTTCTACTTCTAAATGTATAAATCAATAGTTATGCTTCAAGCATCGATATCATTGCAAATTTAACCAAAATGAGACTTTAACTGATATATGCATAATATATGTGCATTATGACCTTCCAAAAGACTATAAAACAGCAAGAAGCACAGATATCATTAGAAACCTCGTGCGGGGGTAAAAAGACATAAAATGAATGTTGTTGAACTACAGCTGTTTTATATTCATGTCTTTTATTTTTTAGCCCTAAACCTTTCAATATTTGCACATTTAAAGGAGTCTTATTATGCACCCTTTCAGCAACCTTAAAAAAAACCATCATCAGGCGCTTCATTTATAAAACTCTGTGGAATCAAAACTGTGTGTCTGCATAGAGCTAGAAACTTCTGTACATGCAGGAGCCTGCTGTCCGCTCCCATCTTTAGACATGAATGGAGACACACCTTTAAATAATCATTGTGGAATGTCCCATGGAACGTCAGTGTTGGTGCAACATTAAAAATAATGAGGCAATTTTCTTTAAGTTGGAACAAACAGCTTTGAATGCGAAAATATACAAGAAGAAAGCAGATAGGGAGTTGTTGCCCATCTGTTACAAAGTCAAGGTTTATGATTTCTAGGTTTCTTCAGAGGATCCTTGGGTACCACTGGAATGACTTTATGTCAAATGAACAGTTACTTTGGGAGACTCATATGAGGAGTATCACTTGCGTTGTGAGGGAACATCAAGTATGACATTTTGGTCATGTGACACGTTTCTCAGCGCATGATCCATCGTGCAGCTGCCTCAGTGTTGAGGATCCCAGTGGCTGGAGAAGGCCAAGGGGCCCACGTTTCACCTGGCTGTGGCAGATAGGTGGTTACTTTTGAGAGGTTGGGATGAACTGGTTGTCTGCCTTGGGTGGTTGCCATCCAGGACTCAAATCAGCTCTGTAGTGTGACGGATGCGGTAACGCAGGCGCCAGCACATGCTCACAGACCTGAGCTGTGACACTGGCTTGCTTTACTTTACATTCAATTCCGTCTCACCTTAGTTTTCATATCCATGTCACATATCAGGCTCGACTTGCTCTGAAAAAGGTGTACATATGGCATTAAGTCTGTGTGAGGTATGTACATTCTTCCTTTATACCCGCAGTTCCTACTTTTGCTCTAGGCTGCCCCCCCCCCAGTTGTTTGGGTTCACCACAGCAGATCAGGTGCAGATCCACATTGAGATTCAGCAGTTTGTTTTTCGCAGTCTGCCCTTCCTGACACAACTCCAGTTCTCTTCGGAGAAACATGATCACACCTCCTGGCGTTCCTGAGCAGTCTCCCAGCCGAGTGCTTTTCAGAACCTACTCCGCTGAACTTCTGAGATCTGACGGGATCAGGTGTTCCTCAGAGCAGCATGGCCGTGGCTAGAATTTAAAGTTCATGTGGGAAAAGGAACACACACGGATTTTAAGCATACACATCGCTTAATGTTTGCAGCCAAAAACAGCCCACAGACACTGAGGTGATCCATCTTTAAATACAGCCGAGGCCGTAAGTTTACATACTGTACACGTGGCTACAAATTCTCAAACTCGGTTTTCTAACCACATATTTCATGTTACCAAACAAAACATGTTAAGTCACTGAGAATGTGTACTTCATTGCTATGTAAAGGTTCTTAAAAATAATAGCTACAAGATATATTTTAGTTTTGGGTCAAAGTTTTAAATACCCCATGTTGGCTACCTTGTTAAACAGTACGAGAGATTCCAGAACAATCCAGAAATTGATTTAATTAATTTTCAAGGCTGTTCAATGATGGCAGGAAAAAACTAGAAACCAAACAGACCACCTAAATGTCTTAAGGGTCCTACGGCACCTACAGTGGATACAGAAAGTCTACACACCCTTTGGGCTTTTACACATTTTAATTTCTGTTTGCTATTTTGAAAGAAAAAAATAATTCAGGCTTCTCTATATTAAAATTTCTCAAATCATCCTCTTCAAACTCAAACCGAAAACAGATCTCTACAACACAACATAAATTAAATAGAAATATCAAAGCCAAAATATTGGGTTGTGTAAGTAAAGGCACCCTTTAGTGTAACACAAGTAAATCATGACTTTTACAGCCAGTTTTCTTTAGCTTTCTTTGCCAGTGGTAAATCTCTCTGGAGTAGGCAGTTCTCAAAAACTGAGTAACTGTGCAAGAAGCAGACGAGTGAGGGAAGCCACCAAGACATTCATAACAACTCTGAAGGTGTTACATTCTTCTCTGGCTGGTGATTAGAGAAATTGGGAATAGTGCAGCTTTTGTCTGTTGCATCACCACAGTGAAGTGGAACAGAGAAGGACTTCCATACAAGGAACCGGATCAAATGGATGCTTGAGTCTCTGGCAAGCTACAGCTGAACTTTCAAGTCTTCTTTTTAAGAATATTCTTCTCTCTGCCACTCCATCGTGATTTTGTGCAACTGTTGGTGCAAATTTATAAAATTTGCACAATTCCCAGTTTCTCCAGTCATAGCCAGAGAACAATTTAGCTCATTCAGAGTTGTCACAGGTGTCTTGGTGGCTTCCCTCACTCGTCTCCTTCTTGCACAGTTACTCAGTTTTTGAGAACTGCCTCCTCCAGACAGATTTGCCACAGAGTACCAGTCTGTTTGTATTTCTTAATAATGGATGTGAATGAAGTCTGAGACATGTTCAGTAACTTGGAAATGTTCATGTATTCATCCCCTGACTTGTCTAAAGAAAACTGGCTGTAAAACTGATGATTTACTCGTGTTACACTAAAGCGTGCCTTTACTTATGCAACCCAATATTTTGGCTTTGATATTTCTATTCAATTTATGTCATGTTGTAGAGATTTGTTTTCGGTTTGAGTTTAAAGAGGATAATTTCAGAAATTTTAATATAGAGAAGCCTGAATTCTTTTTTTCTTTCAAAATGGCAAACAGGAATTAAAATGTGGGAAAAGCCCAAAGGGTGTGTAGACTTTCTATAACCACTGTATAGCTTTGCCCTAAAAAAATGACTTGACCTTTGATTATTTCTGCCCTCAGTCGAGGTCAGACCGACTATGTTATCACGAAAAACCAAACGTATGCAAAAACACCTTTCTCTGAAACACATCCGAGGTTACTGGTGTTCTGACCAGCAGCCTCTCTGTTTATTTGGCAGCAACATTACAATATGAATCAGCTCGCTAGACAAACGAGACCACGCTGTTATTGCACTATTGAATATCAAATACGGAAGGGGAAAAAGACACTCAACGGACGTGAGAAAATTGGCTTGAAACACTGGGAACGTTGCCGTGTGATGGGTCAGATGTGGTATAGGCTTGGTCCCCGGTGGACTTTGCAGACGTTTGTGTGCGAGCCTCGGCTGTACGCTATTGGTGTGACGTCATCTGCGACAAAAGGTCTGTCAGCAGGGTTATAGACGCAAATTGTTTTTGATCTGTGAAGTCAAGGTTGTGAACACGTTTCGCGTCGGTGAAACGGAGGCAGGCAAAAAATAAGTGTTCTTTCAGAAAACCCTGTTTTTAGATGGTAACATCTGACGCCGGAGGAGGGGCTGAACAGATGTACTTTGTTCATGCAGCTGACAGATGTAGCAGCAGGCATGCGCTCCTTTCCACATCTCCTCCGTGTTCTGGTCCTCAGTCACAAAGCAGCCTACACTACCTGGAACCTCCCTGGCATCCGATTTAAAAAAACGACTGGCTGTGTTCTCTCAAGTGTAAAGCCTATTTCAGTCCCTACTAGCCAAACAGCTTGCAGTGGCTTGACGCTCTGCTGGTTTGTTGCAGATGGAAATAGAGGTGCAGAGGCTTGTTTTGTCTGCTATGCGATTCAGATACAGTCGACAGGGTGGAGTTCAAAGGGTTCTCGCCAGGACACCTGTAAGGGTCAGTCTAAAGCTCCACGTTTGGCCGTTTAAACCAACTTGTGGACAGAAGATTAAATATCTCATGAAAATCTTTGAAATGATTGTAATCGTTATCATTTGGAACAGATTTAGAACAGAACAGATTCTAGATCCAGTTCTAATTTAGGATTTATCCCCCGCAACCCCCAACGCACTGGGTGCTGTTGGGTCCTGTAATTTAATAGATCCGAGGTACATTCCAGAAGCTTTTATTCCGTCTGTACATCTTTAGGTAGCCCAGAAATTGATCCAATGCTCCATCTGAAAGTTCCGATGTTCTTATTTGCACTGAGAGGACAGACGATCGAGGTTGGAGGGAGCTTCCAGGAGGACAGATCAGTGAGGATGCGTGAGACCTTCCTCCGTAGAAATCTGTTAATGTGGGAAGCCACCAAATCATCCATGATGACAACACTGAAGGAGGCTTAATGGCTGATTGGAGAGACCGTGCAGACAACAACATTAGCCTGTTGCTTCACCAGTCACAGCTTCGTGGTACATTGGCACTGGGAAAGCCACTGCTAAAAAAGAAAATACGAAAGCACTCATGTGGCATCTGGCAAACATGAGCCTGTGTCTTTTTTTTTTTTTTTTTAAACAGTCTTCCTCTGTGCCACTCTACATGGAGCTGTGACCAGTGAAGCAAAAGGCAAAAGTTCTACACACGGTCTCTCAATCACACTCACTGAAGATTGTAATTCCTTCAAAGTTATTACGGATGTCTTGGTGGCTTCCCTCACTCAGTTTATGAGGACAGCCTGCTCTTGGACAATTTATAACACTGTACCATACTGCTTCTATTTTTTTATTGACTAATTTAACTGGACTCTTAAGCCATATGCAACACTTCAAATCGACTGTAGACATTTTATCTGCTGACTTGCCAATGAAATAAATGGAGCATATTTATATTGTGCTTTTACCAGCCAAGGCACTCAAAGCGCTTTACAACAATGCCTCACATTCACACACCGCTCAGGGTGCTGCCATGCACAGCGCACAACTACACACTAGGGGCAAGTTGGGGATTGAGGATATTGCTTCGAGATAGTACCCGTCTAGTTGAGGGATTTGACCTCTGGTCATAGGGCCACTTCTCAAACCTTTTAGGCCTGACTTTGCGTTAACAAGGGAATAACAACATTGGGGCTGCGCCTGAGGTCCTGCGGACACTGTACCAGAATGTTGTGAAGAAAGACCTGAGTCGGAAGGCGAGGCTCTCAAGTTACCAGTCGATTTACGCTCCTATCCTCACCTATGGTCATGAGCTTTGGGTAATGACTGAAAGAACAAGGTCGCCGACACAAGCGGCAGAAATGAGGTTCCTCTGTCGGGTGTCTGGGCTTACACTCAGGGACAGGGTGAGATCTTCATTACTTGGTTTAATCTTTAATACGATGTCGGTGTCCAAATACATATGGCTCCCAACTTCTCCCGACACTCGCTCATCTTAAAAAGTGCATTGTGGTATGTTAATATATCGGCATAGGTTCTGTGAATGTCACGTCCTCGACACACCGGTGACACCCGCTGGGATCCGAAATGGTTGTGGAGGAAAATCTGCATCGACAAACAGAAATGTGTCTCGCTGTGTGGCGGCGTGATTCTTATTTCTGTGCAGGTGCCGTAACCTTTGACTGCTGGTGCCGGCCGAGTGAAAAAGCCAGCTGTGCGCTGGGAATGACATGCTGAAAATAGACTTTCAGCTTCTTATTGACATTCAGGGAGCTGAACACTTCTCTCCATGCACACGCATATGCATATTGATACAGCCGCTCACAGCACCATCTAGTGGACGCTTCCAGCTCTGGCTGTTGTCTAAAGTTTCTCCTTCTAATTACATTCGAATAACAAACTGACGAATCAGACTCAATCAAAGGCGTATGGGAAGAGATTTTCCCTTTAATGCACTTTCAATTATGAATTCATGAAAATCAATTCGGTGTTGCATAATCTTAATTATAAAACATAACATCATTAGCATAGAGGTTGATTGTCTCCTCAGTGAGACGTCAAGTGATGCTTAAAAGTGAAACTGCATTGCTGAAATGAAAACATAAAGCAGAAATCTCTGACCAAAAAAAACAACTCGTCTGCACCCACAGATCCAAATATCGCAAACCAGCTCATGTAGATTATATTCACAATTTAACACGCGCGTGCTGGCGCGGTATCTCTGTCCCCAGGGAGTGCACTCGTACATCCCCACCGCCTGCGCTGTGGTGCAGCCATCTGGATCACAGCAGGACGCACCTGCTTGCAGGCTGACACTTTAACACTGCATCTGCTACACGCCGCTCGCCAGTCGTTTCCAACCAAAAACCCCATTACAAATAAATGTTCGTGCCCAAAAGGCATCGATTTAATGCTTTTCACAGCAAATATGTCATGTGCTAGAATTTAGTGTTATTCTGTTGTTTTTCGAACTGTTGTTGATGCAAAAAAAAAAAAAAGTCTTTTCATTGACATCCTGCTTTGTAGTTACACGTTTAGGACCCCATCTTGATGGCATTATGTGCCGTGTGCATGAAGCAAGGCACAGGTGGAAGTGGGGCAGGTCCGAGTCCTTGCTGTCATGACGCCGTGTTAACTGAATACAAAGGCAGGAGCTGGGCACAAAGGGGTTAGAATTATCCTCATGTGCGTTTTGTGGACAGACCATAAAATCAGTCACCTGTCATTTGCTTTAACGGCTGCCGATGCGGCTGGAACCCGCTGCATTGTTGTTCAGTGTGGAGGTGAGAGGTTTTGTGGCGAGGAAACAGATCTGTGCACAGAGAGCGCAGGCAAAAGACACATAATGCTGGAAGTGCAGCGACTTGCTCCGACAGTCGGAGTCAAACCTGGGGTATCCAGTGCTGGGTGTGAAAACTGCTCACTGACCACCGTGCACGGACCGTGCACATGAGGTGCAGCTGTTTCAGCTGGCCTTCAGGATTGATCTCGCGCACAAATTCCCGAATTAATGGACGTATCGAGACCCGTCGGCCTGCAGTACTTTTTAAGGTACCAATTTAAGGTAAGCAAAAAACTGTTCAGACTACGTGCACACTATCTGTGCACTGTGACTCTGGGCGGGTTTCCATTACCTTCCAAATTGCGAAATTTGAAGTAGCAAATTGAAAATACATTTAATGCAAATGCGTGTATTTATTTATTTTTTTAAAAACTCAAATTTCGCAAAAAAATATTTACACTCACATTAGGTCGTTTCTCAGGCGATTTGAAAAAGCAATATTCCGCAAGACTGGAATGGAAACACTTTTTCTGCTATTATAAGTCACATGACATACAGAAAGAGTCAAATGGCAGCCCTGCCACAGACTGGCGGCCTGTCCAGGGTGTACCCCGCCTCTTGCACAATGTCTGCTGGGAAAGGCTCCAGCCCCCCCACCCTCCGTGACCCTAACTCAAAAAAGCGGGTTCAGAAAATGCATGAATGAAATGGCAAAATTTAGCAGGACTTACCCATCCATCACCATGGCTACTGGAATTACAGTTCTCACAAGAGCCTCACTGGAATGACAAAACCACTGAGAGGACAAAACCTAGCAGCCGCAGTCCATCACTCAATGGAAACGCTGTGATTTCACTATTGTGTTTTGTCAGCATTCTGAAAATATCGCTTAAATTTTTGTGCAAATCTGTAATGGAAACCCAGCTGCAGATCGAGTGAGTTTTCTTCTTCTGTTCAAGCTGAAAGTGTGCGATTGCTGCGTTTACTATGATTACATGGACATCGATTTTCCGATATTAACCCAATTAAGACGATGCTCTGAATAAGGCGCCGTCATGTAAACAGCAGTTTCTGGTTACCTCAACTAGTCCGGTCTCTTAGGGGGAGGATTGCGCAAATTTGTGCAAAAGCATGAAAATTGGCACACTTATAGTTTAAGACCTGCTGAATCCAAATCTGCTGGGTGCCAAAGCCTAATTTCAATGGGGTCGCCATATTTGGCAAAACAAAATGGCCGCCTCCGAAAAGTCAATTTCTCCATTTTTAGTGAACAGAAAGTCACATACTGACACAACAAAAGCCATTCCTACTGTCTTTTACATAAAAAAAGTTTAAATCTGGTGTCAAATTGACTGTACATTGACAGAGATCATCATATTGGAAAATCCAAGATGGCCACCAAGCGGAATTAAATGTCGCATACTGCTGACACTTTAAGACATAGAATAGCCAAAATATGATTTTCATAGGGTTTTTATATCAAGAATTGCATATTCTAACATGTATTTTGC
>OMMV01174922.1:0-10614 GCA_900302635.1 Chatrabus melanurus | reverse complement strand
AATCTGTTCAGCTTCTTGCCCTCTGGGAGGAGGTATAGGAGCCTCCTTTCCCGCACCAGACTCACCAACAGCTTTATCCACCAGGCTGTTAGGATGCTGAACTCTCTCCCCCTCTCCCTCAGCTCCATCCAACAGGCTGCCAGGAAGCTAAAAACTCCCCCCCCCCCCAAAAGAAAACACTCTGGACTCTGATCCCTCTGACCCACACAAATGACTTTGCACTACTATGCCACTTGCACACTTATGTTAAACAAAAACTTCTGCTGCTATTACCGATTACAACTCCTAACTTATACATATAACTTTGCTGCTACTTATTTACACTGTGAACTGCTCTCTTATTGTTCTACAGAAATGTCTTGTCTTGTCCTGTCTTCACCGTAGGTAGGATAGTGGGAAACGTAATTTCGATTCCTTTGTATGTCTGGCACATGTGAAGGAATTGACAATAAAACTGACTTTGACTTTGACTATAAGTGACACAAAATGAATGAATGTATAAATAATTTTCGACTTTCCTTTGTTTCCTTATGTCACACTGTCTCCACAGGAAAATTAGTCTTTCAACTTGACTGTCATACTAATTTGTCTGGGCTTCTCCCATCTTGGTTGGGGTCACCACAGCAGATCCTGTCAGGATGCACATATTGGACTGACAAGATATGATGTGTTCAGCAATTCAACATCAAGTTAAACTAGAAGCAGTGTGTAAAGTCCCACAGGTGGGATGTCCCAGGGTGGAAGAAACATGAATCAACCTTTTTTTCACAGAAACAAAACAATACTTTTTTTTTATTACTGAGTCAATATGCAATAACTTTCATATGAGCCAAACAACAAGTGTCTGTCATAAGTAGCTCCTGAGATATTCAAAAAGAATGTTGCACTAGCAACCATTGTTTACCCTAGCAACCAAATTGACATTTCATATGAAAGCCCTTCCACAGACCTTTCATATAAACTTAAAATCAAGTCTCTATTTTAAATGGTTGCTGAGATATGACTCAAGTACAGAAAGGTCACTTGGTGGGACATCATAACAGACAGGCCCCCGGTGGAGTACCGCTAGGTGGTCTATCCATTACATTGGATATCCCACAATTAGTGGATATACAGCACAACAATTTATTGTAACTTGCATAGTCTTCGGCTGTAGTTTCGATTCCTATCCCGATCTCTTTTTCCATTTAACCTGCTTCTTGGTTCAGATCAGACAGTCTTCAGACACCACTGAGAATATCCCAGTTATCATTACTGTGTATTTCATTATGATTTGCTAAACATTTAGGAGAACAAATTTTGTTCATATTGTTAGAAATCTTATTAAAATCTTTATGATCAAATAATTAGCCAACATGAGGATTAATTCATTAAATGTCGACACTAATAGCTGCACAGATAATTTTATGTTGTCAGTGAAATGACTTACAGCTCATGCTTTCACCATCTGAGTAGTGACTACATTTTTATTGATCCGCAAATGGTTTATTTAACATGGGCACAGGCTTGGCAAACTTGCTTTTAAAGGAGAACATGCAGTGTTTCATATTTCAACTGAAGACCCTCAGAGTGGTTAGATCACCTGTCGGGTTAACACACAGCTGATCAAACCACACATCAGATCACTGCAAGCAAAGAATGTCTCGCGTTTGTCTTGTTAATGTTTTTATTTTTATTTGCCATCTTTTCCTTTTGTCCTAAACAAACTTTACTACTGTTGTTGGGAAACATGAATGCAATCATGATCTTGAGAATGCACCACTTGATTAAAGGGAAGCTTTGCTAAATGTTACACCGGATGTAAATTCGTAGTCAAAATTCGACACTTACACTATGCATGGAACTCCTCCTATCAGAACGCTGACTTCACTGGGGTGGCCAGTCCTCAGTTTGTGGCCTCTGATGCTCAGAGACGAGCCGCCTGCCTTTGGCCCTCTTTGGGGGAATACGCTGGTGATGACAGGATCCTGGTGATGAAAAGACAAGGAGTAGAAGAAGGACGAGTCAAAATGTATTGAAGAAAAAGACAGAATCAACAAGCCAACACTGAAAAGGTGATTTATTAAGAAATTAAAAACAAACAAACAAAAAAAGAAAAAAAGCATGAGACCATTCGGAAACACGAGCAGTAGAGTTCAGTAATCTCCAGTAACACTTAAGCTGCTTTTCAAGGAATGATTAAAGTGGTTTTCAAAGTAAGTCCGTTTATTGTCATTGTGTTGTAAATATATGTTGCTCCCTTGTTGCACTTCAGTGACTTCATTATATTAACCAAATTTAAAGAAACATCTAATTAAAGCCACGAAGGAGCCAGAATTTCTTAAATCACAGGAATTGGCTACATAAAGTATTTCAGCATTACGTAATTTGGAGACACATCATGGGGCCCCTCTCCTTTCTACACAGTATCTTAAAGGACCATACCGTGTAAAGGACCATTTTGGTGTTTGAATCCAATAAGCAGAAGTATCATGCAAATGTTATTGTGCTGTCAACCATTTTATTAAACATAATAACTAAAAAGAAAACACTTTTCTTCACTTGGGTACATCCTCTTCCTTGGTATCATTGCGTACAGTTGATTTTTTTTTTTTCACCATCAAAACTGACCCGCTGGTATTTGAAATCTTCTTGGGAAATGTAATCAACATGAGAAACAAGATGCCTGTTCAGGGTTGTTGCTAAGTGATGTATTTGTATTGTGTTTTCCTGTTGTTGAAATTGTGGTGAAAAGTCCATGATGTGTTCATTGGCCGCTGTAAGACTTTCCTATTCTTCTGCATTATAATCATGATGGAAAACTGAACACAGAAGAAAAACAACAATCTGAAATGGAATTAACATTTGACTGGTGATCTGTTCAGCCTGTGCCTGACCTCCACCCAATATATGCTGGGATAGGTTCTAGTAACCACCTTTGACACTTAGCAATGCATTTTTTATGGCTAAAAAAAGCAAGCAAGCAAATAAATAAATAAAAATGACATTAAAAGAAAAGAAACATTAAAAGATGTCTTTTTCATGATGATGGATCTTCCAAGACAATTTAAATTATCAGCATGTTGGTTTTGATGATGGATGGCAGAATTAACTGAAATAAACAGCAATGAAGAAGAGCATTTTTTAGACCATTTTATGGTTTAAAAAAATGGTTGCCAGTAAAGTAACATGCATCTTAATATAGCTACTGTGAAATTTTGCATCTGAAATTTTGCATTTTCATTTCAAGAAAGTCCCTCTTGGACTTGAAACTAAGCAACTGGTGATGCAACAGATAAAAGTTGGTGTATGCACACTTCAGTCACAGCCACAGAAGCCTATAACTTCTTCAGGGGTGTCATGGGTGTCTTGGTGGCTTCCCTCACTAGTCTCCTTTTGCACGGTCACTCAGTTTTTGTGAATTGCCTACTCCAGACAGATTTACCATACAGTACCATGCAGTTTGTGTTTCTTAATGTTTAATGCGAATGAAGTCCAAGGCATATTCAAATTCATATTCATATGTTCATTGTGACATTCTGCGTACCACAGCAGGATTGCGGACAGGGTGTTGAAATAATTGTTGTCGATAATGTTGCTGTACTGACCTGGAAGCTGAAAGTTTGAGCTGACAGTCCAAGTCCTCCCCCCCTCACTGAGACTGAGGCCTGGCCGCTCTTCTCCACACCGCTGCTTGTAGTCTCACATACAATCCTACCAGATACATTCATCAGGATGTTGCAATTACAAATAAAGGCAAAGGCGCATTTCACAAGCTTCACAAGTTTAGAAATCATGATGGCCTGCCTTGAAGAGACTTCATATCTGCTGTGAATGACGCTGCAGTGGACTCCAGCGACAGTGACGGAGTTCTGGATGTCTTCAGCTTTCTGGCCAAGGTTGGAACCTGAAATGGTCACCACTGTCCCGCCTTCTACAGGACCAGACACTGGGTCCAACTGAGGGCAATCAGGGCACAGAAAAATAATATTAGAAAAATAAAACATTCATTTTAACAAGGAACAACTGAGATTACGATGCTGTCAATCAACACCACGGCCAGCAGCCTTTCATAATCAGAGCTGAAAGAATTATCAAGGAATGCAATTAATCTACTAATAACCAAACAGCTATGTAACGATGCTGGTATGAATAAAAACACAACCCATATATCCTATAGTGTAAAACTATATTCAGGTCATGATGCTAAAACAGTGGTTCCCAACCCCGTTCCTCAAGTACCCCCAGCACTGCATGTTTCTGTCACTCAATACACCATGCATACCTGATGAAATATGTGTGGCGTCTTCCAGCTCTTGATTGGACAAATAGATATGCAGTGCTGGGTGTACTTCAGTACCAGGGTTGGGAAATACTGTTCTCAAGTATAATAAAATAAAAGCTTCAAAAAATTTAGTGGGTGCAAACTAGGGGTTGCACAGGCTCGCCGATCAGTCGACTTCACTGCTTTGCAAGGACGCTTAATCCTTGATGTTGACAAGTCACTGAGCATGGGATTATGACACGCTGGCTGCCGCACTGTCGTTCCACAAGCCACTCTGTGAGACCTCCTCCAACACGGGAGTCAGAGAACCCCTCGAGAGCGATGCCAGGGCTGACCCGAAAACCACCTTTCACTTCCTGCCAATCTGCACATGCACACAGTTGTGTTGTGGCAGTCCACACTACGCAAAAAAACAAAAACTGTGTTTTGAAGAACCATCATGTTGAGGAAAAAGCTTAAAGCTGACCTCACACAGGACGAAAAGACGTGACATGCCACACGACGATCAGGACTTGTCCACTCACATGCACTATGTGGATACGAGAAGGTGATCCAGTTAAGTGCGGGAAACAGTACAGAGGGGATACTGCTGTGGTCATTGTTGCTCAACACACCACCAGATCAAACTATGCCAACTACAAAGAAAAGTGTGGGTTCAATCATGGATTTCCAGATGCCCGGAAAAGTGTGCGCGGATGTGAAAAAGGTGAGTTTAGCACGCACGACCGGCTGGAAATTATGTGAGGTGATTTTCTCTTACAAAGACACTTCAGTCTTTCTTCTTCTTTCTCATTTAAAAGGAACTTATGGTATGCATGTTGTTGCTTCTGAGCTGTAACCTGTTGATGTTTCCACTTGTTTGATCACAGA
This sequence comes from Chatrabus melanurus, assembly GCA_900302635.1. NCBI lineage: Eukaryota > Metazoa > Chordata > Actinopteri > Batrachoidiformes > Batrachoididae > Chatrabus > Chatrabus melanurus. The sequence continues at coordinate 5,480 of OMMV01174922.1, read as the reverse complement.
TATGTGTTTATGCTATCAGCACATGCATTTTTGTAGATAAGAATTTATCCCTGGCTGTAAAAGGGGCAATCTCACCTCGACATTTGAGCCAGCGTAGACTAACCTATTTGCAAACGTTGGTGTGCCGCTGGGCTCCGAAGTCCTCCACCGTCGCCCGCCGATGAACGCTGACCGCATCATAAACATGTTTAAAATTCCTCGGCATTTGCAGATGTACCTCTGGGTACGTTGGAGACTGCTCGAGAAAGTTAATCTCTGGTACGACCAAATTCCCTCCGCTAGCCTAAATTACTGGTGTGATCGTCTACGCTGGCTAACGTTTTGGTGCTGCAGAATCACTGGACAGTAGTGTGTCAAACCCCTCTCGGGCACGTTGCCACGTTGGCAAAAGTCCTGCTTGTTCTAATGGAGCTCTGGCTAATGCCTGCCTCCGCTAACACCATGTTGTGGAACTCCGTGCTGCATTTGAGGTTCGCTACCAAATTCCGGTAATGTGATTTTTGCTGACGTTTGGCCACTTTTCTTGACCTTTCCCTGCGTTCATCAAACGCTGGGGTAAACGTTATAGTGAGATTGCACCTAAAGCCTTCCCTGCTCTCATGTTGTTATTAGCAACATCAATGATTAGTTGACCTTGACTCAATGTTCATGACACAAGCGTTGACTTTAAAAATTCTGATGTCTTGAAAAACCACTATTTCAAACCACTTGTGTACAGATGGGGAGGTTTATTTCTGCTGTGTCTGTATGTTTGTCAAAAAAAATAAAAAACAGCCCATGAGCCCGAAGCCAATTTTGAAAAATGCATGATGTCCTTCACAGAGTGGTAGCCACAGCCAGGTAGGGGGGCAATGAAGGATTACACAGAGGTCAAAATTTGAAAAGTGGTCCAATCATCTTAAAAAGTAACCACATTATTTGTCTGATCATAGGGATTTCAAAAAGGTATACTTTGGACTATCTATCACTGAAGGTTATGGAGTAATGGGTTTGCAAAAATGGTGACAAAGGTCAGTTTCAGTTTGTATAGGGTTCAAAAAATAAAGTTGCTCTAATTTTGGTAAAAGGTGATGCAAATTATTGGTTGAGCTAATAGGATTAATAAATGGAATAGTTTTGACTGTGTTGAATCCTTGGTCTCTAATGTAATGGTCAAACAAGGTCAACGTCCATTGGATTCTATGACATATGACATGTTACATAGTAACGTGATAACTAAGCATAATAGATGGTGCAAACTATTCCTTTTTAAAACCATATTAGCTTAATCAAAAATTGACATCACTTTTTTGTAAAAATTGGAGCAACTTTATCTTTTGACCCCTCCTGTGTAATCCTTCATTGACCCCCTACCTGGTTGTAGCTACCACTCTGGAATGGCTATCATACATTTTTGTGGAGGCCATGATATACAGAGGCTGGATTGTAAGTGTTGTTTATTCACCTTAGGTGGTACCGCAAATCTGACTGGCCCATGGACTAAAAGTAAAATAATGAGAAGAAATTCTTACAAAGTGAATGACAGGTGCGGGGCAGGTGTGTATGATCTCATCAGTGCAGGAGTCCTGGTAGATGCAGTGAGAACTTGCGGCTCCACCACACCACACGCAGCCATACTTTGGGTCAGCTGTGCGACATCGGCTGCAATCTGACCGTCCAACTGAGCAGTTGAACAAAGTCACTGACGGGAAGGACAGAAAAGAAATCAGTGGACATGTAACACACAAGCCAAAGCAATATATAATATATATTCATACACATTTATACACCTCACACACAGAGCATCATCTCACCATAGAGATCTTCAGCGCTGTCAATAAGAAACCTGTCTTTTCTTCTGACGTTGACCATGGCTTGGTATTCATCCATCATAGCAGAATAAGCATACTGAAACAATGGTGTTAAAACAGTAACAACACTGCATGTGAAATGGTATATCAGGTCAGATGTGTCATATTAGCTTTATGGTTATGAGCCACATTCATGCAAAGTGTAATCAAAAGAAACTAACTCATTAAAAAACATTTAAAAAATCTGGATCTCCACAAGTCAGGTTCACAAAGGTGAACTTCTGAGTTTGAACAACTGTTCAAACTATTATACAAAAATGTAAGCATTTGGGGACCATTTCAGATTTTACATCATTGTGGAAGAAAGCACAAATAACACCCAAAAATGAATGAAATATGGACTGAACCATCAAAACCCCAGGATCACAACTATGGAACTGGAGTTGGACGCATTAGACAGAAATGTGACATTGTCCACCATTAAGACAGTGCTTCATCACCATGGCTTAAAAGACTGTCGCCCAAGGAATAAACCATTACAGTAAAATCAACATTAAAATACCAAGACAAAAGTTTACAGTTGATCACCAGAACAAATACTGAGCCTTTTTAAAGTCCATTTTGGAGTAATGACCCCCCCCATATATAAACTGTGCACTACCTGCTTTCAAATGTCGATAGTCCTGTAACAGGATAGTGTCCTTTGTATTCATTTTTTATACAGTGTCCATTTGTATTTACAGCTATCTTGAGAATGTATTGCCAGTGTCTCACTGACCTGTACTTAAAACTTAAGAAATTATTACAGCACGGTGTAATGGTTTGTGCATATTAACACAATTCATTATATTCAGATTTTTCTGACCTGGTGTGGTTTGCAGGTGATAAAGAAGACTGATGGCTGCGTGACGTCCCTCTCCACAACGGCGTCCACCACCACTGAGTGACTCTCTATGTCCAACACGCACTCATAATCCAAACCCTCATCCTGAATGTACACACACATGCATTCTTAGATTCATATATTCACACAGCATGAAGTAAAAACTGCAAAAGCTGTTCGCTACTATACCAAACTACAATAGACATGAACTGAAAAGGAAAATGTGTCAATATTATGTCAAATAAATTAGTCTTCAAATGATATGCTAGCTGTTATTGTAGTTATACATTCAGGAGGCAAACAGCAGTTAAAATACCTGAAACAGGTTTAGGTGTTGTCCCACCAGAGTGAGCTTCCTCTCCACATTGACAGGGATGAGAGAAGACCCCTGAACCTTGTCCACACATGGACATTCCTGATGAGACATATAAGAAGACGACCTTCATAAAAATAAACGTCTATACACAAAGGAAAAGAACCTTACGGTATTCAACCATTAACAAACTGATGTATGCATAAGCCCACCTAAATGGCCAGTGTTATGAGGATTTTTCTTTACTCAACATCTCCTTTAAAAAGCATGGATAGTTTTACAGTACACAACAGAAGTGAGTGCCCCCCTGTGCAATATCAATTAAATGTTGATTGATTCAAAATTGCGTCGCCTGTCAGTAATTGCATATTGTCTCAGTTGACAAGTAGACTGTTTCAGCTCTATGCAACAAAAGTCTGCATAAGCATAAGAGAAGACGTCCAATATAGGCCCTGAGACCCATTAATGTTGGTGTTTATCCCCGCATACTGTAGCACGAAGAGGATGAGAGTCTATGGCTAGTGCTGGCAAAATGAGGCCTTGTAAGGCATTTGCAATTTTTTAAGAGCTCACTCGATGGCAGTTTCTTTTCAAGAAAAAAATTCAAAGTACATTGCACTTCAGTTTGCTGTGAATCCCATTTTTTTAAAAGACACCTTCATCTAGTGGGCTCAAAAAATACAAAAAAAACCCAAAACAAAACAGCAAATGCTTCATGAGGCCTCATTTTGCCAGCAAGATCTATGACTGCCTCTGGACAGGACACTAATCCATCGCAGGTACCCCTTCACAGCTGGGTGGACTGGGACCAATCAAATGAAGTGTCTTGTCCAAGGACACAGACAGGTAACGCGACGTTGGAATAGAACCCAGGTCCACATACTGGTAGCCCAACTCCTATCCCACTGAGCTACCTGCTCTGTATGTACAAGTGTGCATACCCTTTAATATAACATCTAAATCATTACTTTTACAACCAGTTTTTTAAAGAAAAGTCAGGCGATGGAAACATTTAAGTCAATCAGCAACAAACAGAAACACTATGGTACTGTTTTTTTTGTTTGTTTGTTTGTTTTTTTGCTTTTCTTTTTTTCGGGGGGGGGGGCAAGCTCACTTCAAAAATAGAGCGATACTGCATGAAGCAGACTAGCAAGGGACACTTCCAAGGCACCGATGACAACTGTGATGGAGTTACAAGCTGCTGTGGATAATATTGCAGAAACTGGGCACACATTAGAGCAACTTGTGTCTGTTGCTTCACCAGTTACAGCTTTACGGTAGACTGACACAAAAAATGACTTTAAAAAACAAAACAAAAAACTTGAAATCTAGGTTTGGAGCTCAGGGAAGTTGAAATATTACATCTGCTTTTCAACTAAGTTCTTTTTGTTGTTTTGTTGTGATGTTCTATCATCCCGTGACTTGTCTAAAAAAATCATAATTATAATTAAATGATTAAAAAATAAAACAATTAATACAAATAAATCTGGCTATATACGTGGTGATTTAGATGTGCTGTATTAAAGGGTCTGTTTACTTGTACTGAATTTTGCAGCACTGAGTTTCTACTTTGGAGCCTGTATTTACAATATAGTCTTTCTGAAGAATTTGTTTTTGATTGTCCATAAGAGGAAACACTCCGCTTGCCAGCGTAGAGAAAATGCAATTATTGGGAGGTGAAACAATTAAGAATCTTTTGACATTTAAATGATATTGTCAAGGGGCATACACACATGCACAATGTTCTTTAGCTTGTAGGAGAACACGTATGTCCTTGGTTAATACAGCACTATTTTTCCTGCTCACATTTAATGATGTTGACAGAAATGGCATGGCGAGAAAAGCTTAACCATCGGCATTCTCCAATTCTATCATTCCTGTATTTCCATCAAGGCAGAAACAGATCCAGTTCTGTTTCAAGGACCTACTTGTAACCAGTTTGATCAAATAAGAATTGGCAGGGAACCCAAATATTGTTCTCTTGAACCAAAAAATACCAGGACTTCAGGCACAAACTATAAAAACAGCACAAATGCATACTAGTGTGGGGGCGTGTAGTTTTCTACCTCTATGCGAAGAAAAACAACAACCTCACAACACGCAATCAGTAGGAGTCTAGAAAAATAACACTAGAGTAGTTGATATTTGTTCAGTGGTCTGCTGGAAGCCGTTTTAGTTTCGTCTTTGAACTTCACCCACGTTTCAGTACAAGTTTGAAGGTGTTATGAGAAACAGCAAATAATGCACAGTGGAGTTTGAGGCCTTATGCACCAGGAGGCACCAACAGGCTAGGTAAGGTAAGGTAAGGCATGGTACAGAAGAACCCCAACCCAAATAATAAAGAAAAATGAGAAAAAAGAGGCACTGAGGCTCTAAAATGAGCTATTGAAAAGTTGTGCCAGGTGGAACAGTGTCAGGAGTTTTTAACAAGACGTTGAATGGGTGCTGGGACATTGATCAGCAAATCAGCAGGCTGGGGTGCTGAATTTGTCTA
>OMMV01174918.1:0-10708 GCA_900302635.1 Chatrabus melanurus | reverse complement strand
TTGGAACAGTGTGGCATCCAAGTTATCTGACCTGGTCCATGATACAATACCTGTGTCCGTGGGTGCACTGATTTTAAACGACTTATCAAACCTCAATCTTTCCAAACTCAATAAGTGTGCTGCCTTTGCTGGGCTGACAGCCGCAAAGAAACTTATTGTAACTCGTTGGAAGCCACCGCACACTCTTTCTGTTAAGAATTGGTCTCTTTCCTTTTTGGATATTACATATCTGGAGCTGTCTACTGCTCGAATCAATGGTGCATCCGATAAGACTTTAGATTTTTGGCACAGTCTTGCTGAATCTTTGAAAGAAATGCTTTTAGCTCTATAGCACTTTCCACTGTAGTCTGCTGTGATGTTTAGTCCCCTCTGTTTTGTTTTGTCTGTGTCTACGTTTTTATGTACATGTCTGTTATTGTTTATTGTTTATTTGGAGTGCTTTTCTTTTTGTTAATGCCTTATTGTATGTATGTAAAATATACCATATGTTGTGTTTTGTATGGTTTTGCATTTAAATAAAATAAAAATTTGATCGCAAAAAAAAAAAAAAATGTCATAAATATATCATTCTGGCCAAATAAATGTCTTTAATATTTACATGAACACACCCATTTCATGCTTGCATCCACATTCTATTTAATGAATGATTTATACAATTCATAGCAGAAAAAACAGTCACCAAAGAAAATCTATAAAATATGTCATAAATATATATCCCATTATAGCCCAAAGAATCGGCTAGTACTAACTAGTACTGACTAGTTGGGTAATAACGCGGTTCCTAATTTGGCTGCAGCCTTTTGGAAAGCTGGTCACAAATTGGTGGTTTATGAACTGATGCTTCTCATCTTGGGTGGCTTGCTCTTCGCCTCGCTGAAGCCTAGTTAATAACTTTTAGTGTGTGTACCGTATATATGCAGCATGCAGTCGTACTTCCATGTTGACGATGATGCTTTCAAATTTCCAGAACTTATAAATGTTTTTATTACCCAACCTATTATTATTGTGCAGTGTTTGTCTTTTGTTTCCCTTTTAATGAGTTTAATGAGGTATCCAGATTTGTGTTTCTAAATAACATGCACTCGCACACAACCAGGTCTCTAGAGGGAAGATGTTTAATTTATTTATTTATTTTACTTTTTGGCTCTCGCTCCTTGTGTGATTATGTCTACGGGTATGTTTTTGCTTATGTGTGTTGTTTGTTACTAAGATTAAACAAAAACTAAGGAGCACATGTTTTGTGAAAGGTGGTGACCTAGAATGGAAGCCCTTTCAGTTGTTGTGGTTCCAAAAGGGGGGGGGAGACGGCGGGCAGATCAAAGATGTTTAAAAATAATTCTTTCATCATTGGGTCATTAGGAGATAAGGCTGTAAGTGCAGAATTGTGTACTCTGAGTTCTTTGATTTACTGTAATTTCTTACTGGACGTATTATGTGAACTTTACGTTTTTGTCTGTTGGTGTTTTTAGTTACCCGTACATCCCGATTCTCCCTTCTCGGCTGCTGGAGGTGCTGAGCTCGCCCACCCCCTTCATCATTGGAGTACATTCCAAGTTTCAGAATGAAATCCAGGATCTGGTGAGTGCAGATGGGATGCAGGCATCTAGAAATCTCTTGCTTGCATGCAGAACATTAACATCACAAATTGTTGAATTCTTCTATACGCCTGTGAATCATTAACAAATATTCGACCCTTCCACACTGTATTTCGATATCCTACAAGTGGTGATGTATAGTGACTTTTAAGGACATTCATGCATCTAATCAACACAGATCCATTGGTTTCAGGAAGTTTTCACAGATTAAATAAGATACTTTTTTTTTGCAAGATGTTTATGTAGCTGTGTTGTTCCTCACAGTACTCGCTCCAACTATAATCAAATCACCTGACAATGTTTTCTTTTGTATGTGTGTTCACCAGTTGGATGTTATTATTGCTGACCTGGATGGAGGAACAATAAAGATTCCTGAGTGTATCCATTTGTCTCTGCTTCCTGAACCTCTGTTACACAAAACACAGACTGCCCTGTCCATGGTAAACACACGTGCATGCTGCAGACATATTTAAACAATGTACTTTTGAACTGAGGGATGGAAAAGGAAATGATTATTAAAATAATTCATTTTTGAGAACGTAGTAAAGAAATCGCATTTGTAACCATGTTGATGTTTTTTCTTTTTTTTATGATGATTTGCTGACATATGAGGATTATTGCACTTTAAGTAAGATCTGCTGCTCATAAATAAATTCTCTTAGGTTTTGCACCCTGATCTGGAGGTAGCGGACAGTGCATTCCCTCCACCTCGCACTGCACCCTCCAACTTGAAGTTACTGGTAAGTCAGCATCACAATCTCTGCACATACCCTGCCTTCATCGATGATCTCGGAGGCGATCTCCGTTGCAGGGAGGACATGTGGGAATATAATTTCCTCCCATGGAAAGGTCTCTTATCCCATAAAGTTTAGTTTTAAAATAAGGGTGTTAGCTGACACTAACCTATTACACTACAGACAAATAAAACCTGACTATTGCAGAATTGACTTAGCAGACTTTATACTTGTGGTATCACGGCTTGATGACTGATGCCTTTGTGTGTTTCAGGACAAGGAGGTGAGGGCCGTCTTTCTCAGGCTGTTTGCACAGCTCTTCCAGGGCTACAGGTCTTGCCTGCAGCTCATCCGCATCCATTCCGAACCTGTTATTCACTTTCACAAGGTAAGAGAACAGCATAATGTAGTTCCCAGTGAAGGAAAATAATGGAAAGTTACAAGAAACTTATTCCCCAATGTGTGTCCTTAGATGAGTCAGAGGTTAACTTTAGTAATTGCTGCTCAACAAACACGGTGTTCTTTTAATTTGCCAGGAATGTGTAACTCAGCATGTCATGTAGTAAGAAGTCGGTCCTGACAGCAAAACCTGTCTCAGTTGCATTGTGTGGGTGTACGGATGGTTAAAGTATGTTGTCCATGACTGTTTTGTGATGCTATCCTCTTGTTTATGTAAGCCTCGGACACAGTCTTCTAACCTTGGGCAAAGCCCGGCAATGAGCCATATGAAACGTATTAGGTTTACATTTTTGTTTTGTGCCAGGGTTTTTGTTTGTTCGTGCCTGAGATGTCTCCGTAGTAACCCCTGAGCACAACATCCTCAAAGTTACCCCACATGGATCAGATTATAAACAAACTCTGCACGTTATTCACTTGGAATCACTGACTGGCGACGCTTTGAGCAGACTGTTTTATCTCTTCCCCCCACATGCACAAATACTTTAAATCATTTGCGTGCAATGATTTGTCACTAGATTTATTTCCCCTTTCTGCATGCTAAAAAATTTATGCATGATTTCGAAAAATAATAATTGCTATTTTCAGGCCCCCTTGTTAAGATATTTTTGAAGTTTATATATAATATCAAACTTTCTCATTATGGTTGTGCTTTTGTCACTTAGTTTTTCTGTCTGCATTAAATTCATATGTTCATCTGCAAAAGATTACGTTGCTCCCATCTTTAACCATTCTTACTTTGTGCCTATAATATCTGACATTCTCCAGACTGCCTTCCTGGGCCAGCGAGGCCTAATTGAGAACGATTTCCTGACTAAGGTTTTGGATGGCATGGCCTTCGCTGGCTTTGTCTCAGAGAGAGGTCCCCCTTACCGAGCCTGTGATCTCTTTGATGAGGTACTGTGGTACTCAACTCACACTTGACCTCTACTACACTGCACGTCTCACCTACAAGACTCCTTCCATACCATAATAGCCAATGGGCCAAATCCAGAAATGTGCACTTTGGTTGCACCCCCACTGCAACTTTAGTTTGATGGTACCACATTGTTCCTGGGTCTATTAGGATGACATTTTCACTTGTAATTCACACAACCGGTCAGGTAATTATGACAACAGCTCTTTATAAAAAAGGGGTCGGTCCATGTAACCATTGGAAATGGTTGTCCAGGACGGTCCTAAAGGTCATATAAATGAACAAAACATATATCTGTAGCAAATGATCAGTTATGTTTTTATTCTCTATTGCCTAAAAATGAGAAATCACATCCATTTATCTGAAAAACTGCCATTATTTTTTGCGTTTTTTTTTTTTTGTTTTGTTTTTTTTTCAAAATAGTAAGTTCTTTCAGTTTTCTCTTTTCACTCGGGGTCACCACAGCAGATCCGACATGGCTCTGCATGTTGATTTGGCACCAGATGCCCTTCCTGCCCAACTCCACATTACATGGAGAATGGGCAGGAGTGATCTTGAACTGGGAACCTTCTGTTTTTGAAGCAAGTGCACTAACCGCTTGGCCACCTTTTTTTTCTTCAAAATATTCACTATAAATCCAGATTTCTATTAATTTGTTGAATGTCCATCAAATTCAACCACAGAGTTGTATTTTTTGGTTAATACATATACACAAATAAAACGTAATATTTGTGCGGAAAAAAATGAGAAAAATGTATATTTTTTTCTCTCTTTTGAGGGCATATTTACTATTTTTTTTTACCAGGCTATAGCTAGTACAGTGTGTTAGTTCATTACCAAGATATATCTCAGAGTTTATATAAGCTTAAAAACCACCCCGGACAGGCTTATCCATTGGTACCATGCCCATGTTGTATGTACACAATTAACCGCCTTCGTACCAACCCCCTTGTTTATAAAAAGCTGTTGTCATAATTACCTGACCGGTTGTGCTAATGACAACAAGTGAAAATGTCATCCCCATAGACCCAGGAACAATGTAGTACCATCAAGCTAAAGTTGCGGGGGGTGCAACCAACTCAATAAATAAGACAGTTTTTGGATTTGGCCCATTGACTATAAGCTGTCAGTGGTGACTACAAACATTTTGATGTGCGTCAGTCATATATGGCCCATACCTGTATCATTTCTGACTGACTTGGAGTCATGACTTTCCTGTGGAAACAATCATTAAAACCTTTGAGTCTTTTCTGGTCTATGAGTACTTTGCACATTCAATCCTCAGGATTTCCTGTCATCCATAGTTTGCGTCTATCCCTGCTGTAACCAAACCTGATTCAGTGTACCCCAGCTGTTCATTGGCTGAACACACCTAATTTGATAAATCACTCCATCCATTCTTTTAATACTGCATTTTGGTATTTTGTTTTGCTTCTTTTATAGCTGGTGGCCTTAGACATTGACAGCTTTAGAGAAGAAGAGGTCAACCCTGCCAAGCTGCAGAAGCGCATCAGAGAACTCTCTGAGCAGCTCTACAGAAACGTAAGGCTGAAGGATTTCTCTGGTCTCAACGGGCTTGTTGTTACACTGTAATCCAAGCATCTTTTACTTTGCAACTTTTGTATATAAATTAGTGTATATATAGGCTGTTCTTGTTGGTCGTACCATAGGAGAACCCAAATCCCCACATGGCATTCCAGAAAGTGCCTCGGCCATCAGAGGGGTCCCACCTGCGGGTACACCAGGTGCCCTTCCCCATACTTAACGATGACAAGGTGGAGAGGCTGGTGCAGGAGGGTGTGGCAAAGCACATTTGTGCACCTTCCACCACGCGACCCGAAAGGAAGTGTGTTGTGCCTGCTGGACCAGCTGTTGGTAAGGCCACCTGTCAACAACTGTAATTTATTTAACCATAAGTTTATTATCAATTTTAAAAAAAGACTAGTAGTGGGGTGCACTGACAAAATACCACGTTATAATCCACAATGTCCTTGGTATGATTCCTTAGCTTCTGCCTGCAGTCCTGATCTGTGCAGACCCCATTCAATGTGCAACTGTAGACCTGTAGACCTAAAGTAGGAAGATTCCACTTTCTAAACTTCAGAAACGGGTGTCAGTGGTGAACACGTGACAGCACCAGCTTTCTTGAAACGTGTCACTGGCATTACATTAAAAAAGAATATATATATTTTTAAAAATAAAATAGAGTTCTCATTGTCAAAAAACGTTATATTACAAAGGAAAATAAATGAAAACATTTTGGAGAGGTTGGCGCTGACCTCTGAACAGTTATTGTGATAGCTGACTGCTCACATTAGGAAAAGATGAACGGGTGACATTAGCAAGTTTCTTCAGTGGCTCTGCTGGTAAAAGGGTCATGGATAGTTATGATGAAGGAGATACTGAAGAAAAAACTCAACTGTTCACAGGCTGAAACTTTAACTGTTTTGCTGTGGCTTCTTGTTTTGTTTGTTTGTTTTTGTCCTAACAAGTTCAATTTGTCACTCCAAGGTGAAGCAACAGCCAGCAGAATTAAGGCTGTCTGGTTAAAATATCTACTGTTTTGGAGTTAAAAAACAAAACTTAAATGGAATGATTGACATGTTCCTCACAGAGAACACGGGATGAAGAAGTACTTATGTATGCAATGTTAGTATGCAAAGAAAATCTGGTGCATAAACCAAACTTGACATGGCATTTCCGGAAATTTTACAAAATTTTGCCCCAAAACCATATTTTTAGTGTGGCAGAGAGCCAGAGTAATGCACCTTGTTTGCGGTGCTACAGGGGAGACGAGTGCGTGGAGAATTTCATTGATGCAGTTATTGGTATCGATTGCACACTGTATGTTTACCACCAGTGCCCATTTGAAATGTTTTGCGTGTGACGCTACGTGCACATTTTGATTGTTCCAGATGTGTATATTCACAATAGAAATTCTGGAAAAATTCAACTTGAAGCAACAAAGTAATATTTAGCAATTTTCAGCTGTTTGTGTTTGAAAAATTTTAACATGCAAATTATTGGTCTTTCTTTTAAAAGTGCATTGCTGAAGTGGTGACTCATCTATGTCCTGTTGTCCTCGGCTTTCCAGTGTCCATTATAGGTAAAAGCAGCTCTGTGTTTAACAGCGCTCGCAGGCTGGAGGTGGTGCGAAGCTGCATTTCCTTCATCTTCAACAAGAATACCTTGGAGACAGAAAAGGTGAAGCACTCTGCCTTTAATCAAGAGTTAACCAACCTTTAAACAGGCTCATTAGCTGGAAGCATCTGTCCCTTGTTTTATGTGTCCAGCAGGTTATCGTCCTAAAATCTCCCAGCTGGCAAACAGTCAGAATGAGAGAAGGCTTGTAATCACACACTCTTATAATCCATCTTATTTTGCTAAGTTTGCTCAGCACTTAAACCTTGTATTTTCCTCTGAAATCCTTCAGTGTTTGCTTATATTTTCCTTCAATGGGACTCCCTGTATGTGTGTTTATACTGCAAGAGAGCATCCTGCTTTGTAAGAAGCCAATGTGTTTGAAATGGAATGGTAGCCATTGATTTACAGCTGTTTTATAATATAGAAAATATAGCAAAAGAAATCTGCTCAACCACCCACAAATCTCTAAATCTTTCACTGCCATGTGCTGAGTGTGAACACAATACAGTATGTTAGAGTAACTCTAAGTCAGGGGTCACCAACCCTGGTCCTGGAGAACATATACCCTGCATGTTTTCCATGTCTGCCTGCTGCAACTACAGCTCACGAGTCAAGTCTGGTGTTTCCTCGCTCTTGATTGGCTGAGCACACTTGGCTTGGTTAATTAGCAGTGGGTAGAGCAGGGAGAATTGGAAAACATGCAGGGCAGGAGCCCTCCAGGAGCAGAGTTAGTGACCCCAGCTCTAAGTACTGTGTTAACACAAAGCTAAGACAGTGCCCGATGAGAAATGACGGCCTAGCTTAGCATGTGTGCTAAAAGTTGAGGCCAACTGCTAATTTTGCCGAGCACAATGACAGTAGCAGGTGGAAACCACAAGCATCGCATAACCCAAAGACTAAAGCAGATGGAAGCTGATAGCATCGTTCCAAATACTGAAAATGGGAACAAACTGATTGTCTAGTTTAACATGAAGACTTCAGCGGGGGAAACGATGGCTTAATTCATCTATGCACTGTTTACAATTCTTCTTTGCGGAATTTTGAAATTTTGAATTATGGGAAAAAATATAGACGTTTGGTGGCGAAAACGGTGAAATTCACCCAAAATATGGCCATGTTCCTGAATTGCATAGTTGCTGAGAAAAAGTTCACCAAAATAAGACCCCATTCAAGAAAATTTACACATTGTCGCAAAAATTTTGCAAGAGAACCTCAACTACCAGCACAAAATATTTACAGCAGTGTGTCAATTACTATCCCCAAGACAGCTCACACACTGCTGTAAACATTTCACCTGGTAGTTCGTTTCATTCAAAAGTGTATTTACACAATAGTGTAAATGTTAAAATTACTCTTAGAAAATTTACAGCTATTGGTGAAGAATTTTATTTACAGTATGTCATCATTTTCTTCAACTGCACAGTGTGAGGAAATAGTTCTGAGAATAAAACCAGATGAGCTCTGCGTAATTGACGCTCTGGTTTTAACTTCACCATCTATGTTTATAATATAAAGAATCATTGTAATATCTGCAGTACGTTCAGAAATACAGTGAGGACCTGAAGGTGTCACCAAAGTGAGGAGTGGTTTTAAAATTAGATCTGTAGGTCTTTTTGATATCATAAGGCAAGCTGATATTAAAACCAGAATTCTGAGTGTCACCAGGATAGATCTTTGAGGTGTCACAAGGTTTACTCTTGAAATAAAAGGAAAACTTCAGCCCACAAAACTTTAAAGAAATACACAATAGATTTTGAATCACATCCAAATCTGTCTCGAAGTTTGATCCCTTCTTCCCAAACCAAAAGAACGTCTCTCCACCAAATGTTGAACTTGGTCTTCTTCCTTTTGAGTTATCGCACACAGAGAGGGACGGGCATGTACATAACCTCCACCCTCCGCTGTCAGTTGGAAGAGATAATTAGTTATAAACAGATTATAAAATCAAGCACTGACATCCATCTCATCATAGACTTTGCTAATGAAATCTCCAGAACCGAATACCGTTGTTGCTGATCGCCTCTGTGTCTGATGAACCTCCGGTCAGTCACTCCATTTTTTTTTCTAAGTGCCCCCCTCTCTGTTCATCTGTCTGTTAACAGAGTCTGCCCGCTGCACTTCGTGCCCTCAAAGGCAAGGCAGCTCGACAGTGTCTTACCGAGGAATTGAGTCTTCATGTCCAGCAGAACCGTGCTATAATGGACCATCAACAGTTCGACTACATTATTCGCATGATGAACTGCGCCCTCCAGGTGAGTCACTTCACCCTGAGTTATGTTGTCTGTCATGACTAAACAAATGCCTGTCTTATGTTCTAGTGCACGTACAGACCCTGCACTGGCAGCAGCCATTCATTCACTTGTTTTATTGTGTTTCAACACCGGGGGGGCAAATCAACTGAAACATTTCAAAACATTTATGTCGAAACAGTTGCTGACGTAATGAGGCCCCACTTAGTATGTGACGTCTTCCTTTTGATATGGACTCCAGAACAGTGGGACATTGTTTTGAGTTTGCCATCACTAATATGCAGCACTAATGAAAGGTTTTGCTATCATCCCCAGCCACACATTCTATCCATTCTTTAATTCCAGTTTTGCACTCCTTTTCTGTTGTATATTTCGGCCTGTATTTGCCCACATACAGGGCATCATGTTTCTCCTCGCATTTGCTAATTTAACTTGTTTGCTGATGCTGATATGAAGGCGGCCCCGGTGGACAGAGTGCACCGATGAGCACACAACATCCAATGTTCAGTAGGTAGCATGAAACTACATGTAAGTTGAACCACAGCTGTTTGTAAATTTCCGTAATCCACTCAGCATCCACTGACCATCAAGGAGGTGGTAGGCATATCTATGGGATATTAAATAGGCAAAACAAATTCACTATTTCAATTGATGTGGTGCATGGGCTTTTAACCACCATCTAATCACTTCATCGTCATTATGTATTCTTTTAATTTGGTAAGTTACAAGATGATGGCATTTATAGTTCTTGAGTTATTGTTTACACAAGCTGTGAACAAACTCACCCACCCACTCATCTACATTTTTGCAGTTCAATCCCTTTGCTGTTATCAGAGATTTATATTCCTGACAGCGATGTTCTAAACCGTTAAAAATCGGGCAGTAAATTTTGTTTTCACTGATTTAGTAAATTTCTGTTCAGAAACGCTCTCTCTCTCTTTCCCCCTCTCTCTCTCTCACTCACGGACCCCATTCAGTGCGTGTACCTTGCTCAAACATCTCCCCCACTTTTTTCTTTTGCGGCTAAATTCATACAAAATGTTTTCTGCTGGCTTGTGTGGATGTATGACCTTGTTATTTGAGTTTTACAAAATAACCGCTGTTAAACAATCAGAAAATAACCATTTACTTCTGCAATTTAGCGCTTTTCTGTCCAGAAACAAATCTGTCTCTCTGTGACTGACGAGCACACCTTTTTTTCTAATCCATCATCAATCCAGCATATACTAACGATCTTGCAGGTGCCAGACACGTCTATGGGATATTACATAGGCAAAATAAAGTTACTTTTCAATTGATCTGGTGTATGAAAGTTCACCAGGATTGAAAAGATTTGTCCTCATTAGTGTACAGTTGCGGTCAGAAGTTTACATACACTCATCATGGGCATGAATGTCATGGTAATTTTGGGCTTTTAATGATTTCTTTGAACTGTTCTTTTGCCAGAGTGGAATGATTGTACAGCATACATCATTAATGACCTCAAAAAACAAGAATTGGGTGCAAACGTTTGAATTTATTTTGGATCTTCTCTAATCCACACAGGGTCAAAATTATATACATACAGGCTCAAATATATACATACACCCCCACTCACATTTGGTTAAATCTCCC
>OMMV01174912.1:0-16255 GCA_900302635.1 Chatrabus melanurus | reverse complement strand
TAAAGTTGCTCCACTTTTGGTAAAAAGAGATGCAACTTATTGGTTGAGCTAATAGGGTTTTAAAAAAGGACTAGTTTGCACCATCTGTTTCCAATGGACGTCGACCTTGTTTGACCTTTACTTTGGAGACCAAGCATTCAACACAGTCAAAAATATTCCACTTATTAATCCTGTTAGCTCAACAAATAATTTGCATCAATTTTTAACTAAATTGGAGCAACTTTAACTTTTGACCCCTGTACAAACTGAAACTGACCTTTGTCACCATTTTTACTGTTTTTGCCCCATAACTCCATAACATTCAGTAACAGATGGTCCAAACTATACCTTTTTGGAATCTTTATGATCAGACAAATAATGTGGTATAACTTTTCAATATGATTTGCACATTTTTAAATTTTGACCTCTGTGTAATCCTTCATTGACACCTACTTGGCTGCAGCTACCACTCTGCGAAGGCTATCATATATTTTTGCGTAGGTCATGGTATACCGAGGCTGGATTGTAAGTATTGTTTAATCTCTTTAGGTGGTACCGATTAGGTCAAAATTGGCTTCGGGCTCATTCACTTATCTCCGCAGTGACGTTCATGTCTCTGGGTCCTCGGCTTTTGAGATCGGAAGACATGAAGTCATGAGGTCCCTGGACAGAGGTGTTTGGCAATGCCGATATCTTTGCAGAGAGATGAAGGTTAAAGTCTTCAGACGGTATGGTTGTGAGACTTTAATGACAACCAGTGCCCTAAGGAGACTACTTGATGTCTCTATTACTAGGTCTCTTTGGAGGATCCTTGGGTACCATTGGAATGACCTTGTGCCAAGTGTACAGTTACTTAGGGAGTCTCAGATGAGAAGTGTCACTCGCATTGTGAGGGAATATCGGCTCCAACATTTTGGCCATGTGTGTTTCTCTCGGCCTGATCCAGCATGTAGGTGCCTCAATGTTGAGGACCCCAGTAACCGGAGAAGACCAAGAGGACGCCCATGTTTCACCTGGCTGTGGCAGGTAGATGGTATCTTTTGAAAGGTGGGGATGGACCGGCTCTCTGCCTGATCCAGGCGGTTCCACAGTGTGGTGGATGAGGAGACGGGCGGCGCCAGCGTCTGCTCCCAGACCTACGTGACCCACCCCAGCCTTGCAGTAAAAATCATGTCCAGTCCTCCATATTTCTGATAACTTTCACCGAGTTTTAGGAGCGTTTTCTGGATCTGACGTGGAACCGTTGGGCCCAGTTTGTTTAGACCTTAGCTACCAACCAGTGCAGCAGGTATTTCACAGGTGACCTTTGGTGTGTAGGCGGGTCCAAACTTGACACTTTGATTTGTGTCATGGAGACACACACTGCGCTCTGCTTGGCTGCCTGCAGACGGTCTTGCGTAACTGCCCTTTCAACTGCTCCCGCTGTCTGTCATTGTGTCTCTCACATAGATATGCGGTGCGGTCAGTTACTAAAGCCAGCTGTGGTCACGCCGAATACTATGTGGTGAAGGCAAAGAACAACAGTAGCCAGAAAAAGACTGCGGTAAAGGCTGCCTGCTTACCCTCCCTCGTTTTTTTCCTCTCACTCCTTGTGTTTCTTTCTTTGTGTCCGTCTGTGTTGCAGGTCAGTGTTGTGGTCATAGAAGCAGAAAAAAAAACAGTGTGTATAGCTGTTTCAGCATTATAGGAAGAAAATGGCAACAGCTGTGGTCAGCCTGGATAGCCTGGAATGCTTGAGCACATTGTCAAATTTTTAGGGTTGCTGGTCTGAAGCTGAGATTGACCTTTGACCTTCTGTAGGAGACTCGGGAATTTCTGTGCCTTACGACGTTGAAGGGCGTTGTCTGATGAACAGTGATTCCTCTTTTTATCCACTTCAGTCGTAAGAGTCCGGGCTGAGCTGTGAGGGCAGGTGGTTAATGTGGTGAAGGGTCTGAGGGCCACGCAGGTGTACCGATTCCAGCGATGAGACACAAGCGACTCCACTAAGTAGACTGTGTCAGTTACTTGCTGTCAGTTAAGGCTTCAAGACTACAGATTACACTTGCGACCACAGAAATGTCCTGATTTTGGACCCTATCTTGGCGATCTATGGCGCACAGTCGCATACAATCCATTGGGGGCGTGTCCAACTCATTTTTTTTCAAAGGATGTAATCTGAGCACAAAAGGAGGTGCAGGGAGCAAAGGGGTTAGATATTAAGGTCTTCTTAATTAGTCACGTGCATGTTTTTGGCCAACCAATGCGGCAGGAACCTGGCACTCTGTGCACATTGCCATTTAGAAAGCGAACTAAAGAGAGAGATTATGTGGCGAGTTAACAGACCATACTAGCTGACGGGCCACCAAAGCTCCCTGAGGTGAAGTTTTACGGTTTTCGATGCGTTTACGTTTGATTCACTTAAGACGCAGTCACACTACGATGTTCGGGCCAGCAACTGGTGAACGAGGTGAAAGCGAGAGAAAAGTGGCCACATGACGGCGAAAATCACGTTCCCGGAGTTTGGTAGCGGACCTCAAATGCATCACAGCCTTTCACAACATGTTTGTAGCAGAGGCAGCCGTTAGCCAGCGCTCCATTATAAGAAGCGGGACTGTTGCCAACGTGGAAACGTTCGGGAGAGGATGTTCGACACGCCACTGTCCAGTGATTCTGAGCAGGCAGGTGAACCAACACCCACACGTTAGCCAGCGAACACGATCGCACCAGGAACTCAGGCTTTTGGAGGCTGTTTGCACCGGTACCACAGGCTAGCCAGGGCTACCGCGCGCAACGTGCACGTAGCGACGATCTACGGTCTGTAACGGTCGTCTACGTAGCTACAGGTATGTCGACAAACGGCGAAATATTTTCAACATGTTGAAAATTTTGGACGCGGTCACCATTCATCAGCGGAAAGGCCAGCAAAGGCTACCGATCACCCAAATGTGCAAATACGTCGGCCCAAACGTCGAGGTGTGACCGCGCCTTTAGTGTTGTTTTCAATTCAGTTTTATTGTATATACATGCATCAAATACCTGCTTCTGTCAGGCGCGTCAGAATAATACAGTATTTATATACCAGAAATACACAGCATTTCACTTTAGACCGGGTTTTTGTTGGTCTGTGGCAAAATCGCTTTCCGTTTCCACACGAAACCAGCGCACCATCACTGCACTCGACCACACCTCATTTTTAGACCAAAACACCCATGTGCACTCTCCTGAGCGTAACCATGCTCGGCATTTACACAACCGCATCGGGTGAAAACTACAAATGGCACTCGCGTTGCGCTTTGCTACAAGATAAGACCCTTTATCTTTTCCTTTCTCCTTCATCTTCTCCCTCGTTATCTCCGCCAACCAACCAACCGACACGTGGGAGGTTATGCGATCAAGCCTCCTGCCTGGTTTTGTGCAGGATAACGTAAAAAGTAATGGACAGATTTTGACAACGTTTTGTTTGGAGATGGCGTTCGAGTCGGGGGAAGATTTTACTGAAGTTTGGAGATGATCTGCGTCTATATTTTCCATTTAAGCTCTTTCTTAATCAGTAATAATGTGATTACAAATTACAAACCGGTAATACTGCGGGTTGACCATCATTATAGAATAGAATATCTTTATTGTCATTGTACATGTACAACGAAATTAAACGTCAACCTTTCAGTGCAATGACATTAAAACTTATAGAATAAATTCATAAGTATAACTAAGATACTATAAGAGTATAAAAGAGCTTAAATGAAAAGCAGTCGTGGTCTTCTGTCATAAAAACTATACAGTCATCAACAAAATTGAGCGTTTCAGATGCAATCACTTTGCCAAAATGTCATGTTGTTAGCTATTATTTGTCAAAACCTGCAGCTACAACATGAAGATTCACAGAATCGTATCTGCATTATATTCGGTTTGCACGACTCCAGCTTTGTTTTCCAGTTTGATCCCAAAACTCACTGTATCAGCGGATACGTGGTACCGATCCCACTGCATATAAAAGAATTCATCATTTTAGAACTTGATTATGTCACGGTGTGAATTTGAGTAGGATAATTTTTCAGGGGAAATGGTCGGATTGAGACGGCGAGGCAGATATGAATGGATGAAGACAGAGACCTGTGTAGATTTCGGGATGTATTAACGCGTGCATGTGCTGTATTCAGAGTCATTTGTTATATTCCTCCTGACTCCCACTGCTGATGTGCTCCGTCTCTGCCTTTGCACAGTACTTTGTCAGTACTGCCACCTGCTGGCTCATAGAATGTTATAACACAAAATGCCCCAGTCTTAAAACAGATTTTTACCAATCTGCATTTCTGAGAAGTCTCTTTGAAACATTGACTGTTTTATTCATAAAACTGCAATTCCACGAACAAGTTTCTTTCCCTCTTTTGATAGGATAAACTTCAAAAGAGGGAAATCAACTGTTCTTATTGTCTTTTCTTTTTGAGTTGGACTCTTTGGAGCTTCAGAACTACCATAGATTAAATAATCCATGGAACAGGATGGTAGAACTAGTCTTATGAAGTCAGAATGTACAGCCAATAAATGACAGGAAATGCTGTAACTGTAGGTACGGCAGGTATCGTAACCGTGGAAGATCATCACAGGCACTCGTGTGGAACCCTCTGTGTAGAAAGAACGCTCTGGGTAGAAATAACACGCCAGGATTGGTCCAGGATCAGTTGCAATATTCTGAGCATTATATTCTGAAATCCTTCAGAGCTCATCTGGTAGTGAGGGTGACTGAGAGGACTGAGCGCCACACATCCTGTGATTAATGACCTTACAATGCTGTGAATGAATGCTTCTGTTCAGTTATGTAACGAAATCCCACTCATTATTAAAGCCATATTAACCCTAGAAGGCTTGGGGCTGAACTGATTTGGTTTTGTTAGAAATGCGCAGAGCTAATATTCCCATGGGAACAAAACTGTAGGATTAAAGGATTTGAACTATCAACCATGTCAATGCTGTACGGGATTTTGGCCAGTTCCATCTGTTACTGAGACTCATGCAATAGACTTCATGTAGAGAGAAAACATTTAAGTCAAAATTGAATACACTGGAAATGGTAGTTTATTAGTTCACACGTGTTGCTTTTCCCACCACAAAGGTTTTGCACCTTGAATCCGTTACATTTGTTTTCTGCAGAACTAAGGGGTGTGAAGTGGTTCAGGTACCGAGTACAGATGTACAGGGAGAAGCATATGTAGACACTTCAAGACTAATTAACATAAACGTAAGAGTTGATTGCGCCAATGCTGGTTTGTCTTTTCCCGCCGCGGGCTGTCTCACTCACCGTGCTCATTCCGTCCATTTGCTCGCTCTAGTCCAGTCTGGTCGCTGCACTCGATCAGTTCTCTGGTTGCACAGGTTCCGTCAGCAGCTTTGGTGTGTTTGAGTGTGACTTAAATTCACAGACATTAATTCATACAAGTAGATGCACGTGTGTCCGTCCCACACCTCCTTCCCACGGTGCCATATTGCAAGCTATTCAGTGTTTCCACCAATTCATACTGAAACCATGATAGTTCGGGTCTTACCATACTACGGAACTGCCCTGGGTCCTGGATGGTAACCACCCAGGCAGACAACCGGTCCATCCCCACCTCTCGAAAGTAACCGTCTAGCTGCCATAGCCAGGTGAAGCATGGGCATCCCCTTGGACTTTTCCAGTTGTTGAAGTTCCCAACACTGATAGGCGATGGGCCAGAGGGTTTCTTTGGCTCACCCAGAGGGAGGAATGCTCATTGTTATTTTTGGGAAGGTCTTGACCCATTGAGACGGAAAATTGATAACAGCAATGTGGATGTGGCGGCTTTCAGTTTATAAGCAGATATAAGGATGCTTGATAACACTGCAGTGGAATAACTGTGCTTGAATTTTCAAAACGAGGACCTTTTTTGACATTTTTTTTAATTCAGAATTTGTATTTGTAGGCTTAATGAATACTCATATCATCTAAATAACATTTCCAGCCAGGTTCTCATGTTCGAATTATGTGGAAAAGTGTCATATGTCAATAAACAGTGTGTAGTTAAAGAGTTGTAACAGATTCTGATTTCACCATTTTTGCTTGGGGGTAGTGTTCAATATTATGTGACAACACAGTGAAAGCTCCTGCTTTGGCATCGCTATCATACATTTTTCATAACGAGGCATATAGTCCTTTCAAAATATCACAGTAATACATCCTCCCCTCCAGGTGAGCCCGAAAGCCAAAAATCCAGGTCCTGGCCCATCGCCTTATGAGGCAGCTGCTTGCTGGATCATGTCCAGAGAAACGCGGCACATGGCCACAAAGTCATAGCTGACGTTCCGTCACAACTCAAGTAGTACTGCTCATCTGAGTCTCCCTAAGTAACCATTTGACACAAAGTCATTCCAACGGTAAAGACATCCAGTCATCGCCTTAGTTCGCCGGTTAGCGTCCAAGTCTTACAACCATATAGTAAGACGGGAAGCATTCAGTACCTTGAAGACTTGGACCTTTTTCTTCTGCAAAGCCATCAGCATCACCAAACACCTCTGTTTAGCGACCTCTTAAGTTCTTCCCACGCGTCGCTCACTGTCAGAGGCCGAGGATGCAGGGACGTGATGAACCTCCGATGGCCGAGTGCAGGAACTCATTGAAAGCCTGGATGTCTCGACGCCGAACAATTGCAAACCCAGACACTCTGGAGAAACCACAGCGACGCGGACGTGCGATATTAAAGAATAACACGAAACGCCTGCCTCGGTCAACTGTAAAGCGCTCGTGTGAAATGGCAGCGTCAAGGAGCAACAGCAACTCAGCCATGAAGACGTAGAACCTCAAAAACTCAGAAGAGCTCGGCAACAAAGTGCAGGGAGAAGCAGAAGGCGTAAGAATGGTATATCTCCCGTTTGATCACACGCTACGGAATTCTAAAGTGCCTCTGCAGCCAAACGCTGCGTTAATGCCCGTGATTTTGGAATGGGATGTTCAGAAAGCTCAAAGGTCGGTCAGGTGTCCACATACTTTTGGTTATGTAGTGTAAATAGGTGAATGGAGGACTAAATAGGGGGAAAAAAATTACTTTTCTGTGTGTGTGTGCGTGTGTGTGCTCTAACATCTCTGTGAATTTGTCAGTGGACTCAGAAGGGCAGGCATGTGGCTGTGATGTGTGTAATGTTGGGGGAGGAGAGTGAGGGAGGGACGCACGCACATACGGGGAGTGAGCATACTGAGAGTGAGGCAGACGGTGAATATCAGAGAAAGAGAGAGTTAAAGGAGTTTGATGTCAGGTTGATTTTTTTTCTCTCCCTCTCTCTTACTAACTAAAAGTGGGATTCACTAAAGCCTCTTTGGACTTCCAAAAATTCAGCATGGACCCCTAACACACTTGCGTGGATTAGTAAAACCAAACTGGAACCTAACAAAAGTGCCACTCCTCCCCTGCGTCTTACTTGTTGGAGGACTCGTACCCGCGCTGATCTGCTGATTAAGTAGCATCAGCACCAGTTCAGGCACCCGTTTGGACCTGGTCTGCAGTCTGTGGGACAGGAGCCTGGAACGTCGAAGAGCGCTCAACAGCTGCGAGGATCAGGTTGGGTCCCAGTAGCGAGATGTGTTCACTAAACCAGGCTTTGTCTCTGTCTGTGCTCCTCAGGGATCCAGCTGCTGGTCTGGATGCCACGGTGGACTATGTTAAGGTAAGAACAACAGTGACTGTGGTTCCAGTGATTGCAGTGTACAGTCGGCCTGGATATCACCACTAAACCTCAGAATCCACCGCCAGTATTGTATAAGTATGCAGACCAATTACAAAGTTCATAGTGAATTTTTCCCAGCTTTGGTCTTTTAGAGCAAAAATGTACATGAGTGGGTGAGTGAGTGAGTCCATCCCAGCTCAAAAAGCATTTTTCCCCCCTTCCTTCTATCCTAGATGGGAGTACCAATATGTAGACTAGGGTTTGATTCCCGGTGTGTGCTTTAGGCGAGCCGTTTGTGTGGTTGGACAAAATACTTCATCTGCGTTGTCTCAGTCCTCCCAGCTGTAAATGGGTACCGGCCTCGGCTGAGGAAGTAACTTGAGTCGGACTGGCGTTCCGTCCAGGGGAAGTTATAGACTCTCATCCACTTCACGCTACGGTATCAGGGGTTAAGCACCGACCCAGTGGGTCTCAGTGCCTCTATAGGACTTCTTTCCTTCCTGAGTCCCGTTGGGGTCTGTTCATTGTGATGCACTATTAAAGACTTTCTTGGCATAGATAATCCAGCATGGCGAACAATTAGACTGTTGTACGGTTTCCAGGTGTTGCGTACTCTAAAAATTATGATCCTTTAAGTACAAATTCTAAACAACTTGTTGTTCAAAATATGCAAAAGCGGAGGATCGCGCAATTTTTCTACTAGAGTTGCAACAAAAAAAAAAAAAAACGTGAAGCCAAAAAAATTGACAATATTTTACATGTACCAAGCTGTGGTATGTGTATCATTCATAACATCGCCGTGCACTAACCTTGAAACAGTGATTCTTAAGAGGGGGGAGCACTGTTACACACCTATTTTCTACTCTTTGTCTTCACATACTGTAGTTTTATCACGTTTTGTTCTCAGCGACGCTGTGAGGGCGGCGCTTATAAAACCTGCAGCTGACTCGGAATCAGATGGAAGTTTGCCTCGGACAACATTCCCGAGCATATTGCATTTCAGATCCATGTTGTTTGGGTTAGAGATCGTAACGCTGAGGTAATGTCAAACTATTCCACAGGTTGTTCCTGTTGCCACGACGTTTCACCTTTATTTTGATTTGTCTCCTTTTTTCACTTTCATTTTCAAGACCAAAATAGGGGTGGGGTTTTAGGGCCGCCATTGTTCCTAGACTTACTATAGTGTTAAAACTTCCACCTAATCAGGTTTGGACAGAGCTGGGGAAAAAAATGCAAATTATTCATTGCAGTGGATCCAAAGGTCCGGCCCAGTTTGGGAAAACTGTCCAATCGGAAATGTTACATTTTTCTGTGAAACAGCACCAGGCGCATAATTTATAACGCGTCAGCGATCGCTGATGAATTGCAGGTGAGGCTCCATTGGAGGGCTGAGGAACGAACAAATGTTTCTGCGAACTTTGACCCTGAGTCGGCACGCTGCCGATCGAAGGGTATTGTTGAGTTACAAAATCCGCTGTAATACTTGGGAGGGTTTTGTGCTCGTTTGTGTCCGCTGATGTCAGACACATGTAACTTAAACTATTTGGGTCAGTAATTTTTAACTGACAGTGTGAGATTCAAATTGTTTTTGTTTTAAATCATATGGCCTGACTGACCGTCAGCCAATCAGCTACTGATGGCTGATGCTGCCCTCACTGCTTCGCAATCGATAAACTTACTGGTGCGATCATCTGCGCCGGCTAACGGTTGGGTGCTGCTTCGCCCCGCCTGCTCAGAATCACTGGACAGCGGTGTGTCGACCCCCTCCTGCACGTTGCCATGTTGGCAAAAGTCCCCCTTGTTCCAATGGCGCGCTGACTAACGCCTGCCTCCGCTAGCACCACGTTGTGGAACGCCGAGCTGCGTTAGAGGTTCGCTACCAAACTCTGGTAACGTGATTTTTGCTGACGAATGCTGGGGTTAAACGTTATAGTGAGATTAAGCCTTTAGGGTTCTGAGACGCCAACCAGTGACCTAAGGCGATGACTGGATGTCTTCGGTCTCTTCGGAGGAATTACTTTGTGTCCAATGAACGGCTACTTAAGGAGACTCAAGTGAGGGAGGGAACGTCGGCTACGACATTTTGGCCACGTGGCTCATTTCTCTGGCCGTGATCCAGCATGTTGGTACCTCAGTGTTGAGGACCCCAGCAGCCGGAGAAGTCCAAGGACACGCCCACGTGGGGATGGACCATTGGTGTCTGCCTGGGTGGTTGCCATCCAGGAGTTTTTGACGTTCTTGTAATGATTGAAGGCGAGGCTTCATCTCACTTTGGGCACTGATTGAAAAGACTTTGTGAAATTGGACCCAGAAGGCACGAATCTGTTCGCTCAAAAGCTTTATTTGATAAGACTCGGCCACTCGTGAACAACACGCCACTACAAGGGGGTCATGTGATCAGCGGCGTCCAGTGAAAGCCATCTGTCGGTGGAAACTGCCGTACCAGCAATCCTTTAGTTGAATAAAGGTTCGAACATTCGATCAGAAGGTTTCATTTTATCTGCACTGGATATGAAACAGCAGGTGCTTCTGCAGGACAGGTGACAGTGCAAGCATCGCTCATAGGAGAAGTTAATCTAATTCCCCCCCGGGGTACGAAGGATAATACACCTCTAAATCACGCTGGCTGTTACCACGCTGCTGTAAATCACGTTCACACACACACACACACACACACACACACACACACTTTAGTCGCAGCTGTCTTCGCTTACTGAGAAACGCTCATTCTGTCGTAACAACATCATCCAGCTAATATACGCCTTACTGCCCATCGATCTTTTTTAGTGTCGTTTTGATGCTCGCCCTGCATACTTTCTGCTCATTTGTCTGCAAAATTCATGCCCGTGAAAGCAGAACGATGCAGTTTCTGTTTGTCATAAAGCAATACTGTTTGTTTGTTTGTTTTTTTGGTAAAGTTCTTCCTAAAATCCATTACATGCCAACAGCTAAGAATAAATCAATTACTGTGAGAAAAATGATCTGATCTCTTGAGTCCTCTGGGCCTCGTATTCATGCCGCGTTTTCACCAGACGCAGTCGATGCAGTTTGGTAGACGGAGACTTTTCTTCAACCGTTTTTAACCTGGAGCTTTAAAATGCACAATAAGCAGCAGAAAACCTGCTGAACACATCATTTATTATCACGTCCGTGCTTTCGGATGCTGAGCAGAACACTGCGACCTGTGAAATACAGAAAGGTGTCTTTAGAGTCGAAGACGGAGCAGGTCGAGGAACTTTTTGACTGTGCATGTGCGCATGTGTCCGTGCAGTCAAGGTGGAACTTGGTCCACAAGGTCACCTCACTAAGACCTCAGACAAGTTCGACGTTGGACACGTTTCAATTCTAATTGTGGCCACCAGGGGCAGAGTCTTGTAAACCTTGTCGACACGATGTTTTGACAAAGAGTTCCTATATCAAGGTGAAACTTGGTGCACGAGGTGAAGTACAAGAAACTGCATAGTGCAACTTTCGTCTGCTGTATCATCAGTTACAGCTTCATGGTTTAGTGGAATAATGTTTGAGAAGACGTGAAACTTCAGCTGGACATTTGGACGGCACATGGGAGGCTTGGACCTAGATTTGATCTGTTTTCTTGAATAAAAATCCATCGAGGTTCCACTCCTCCATGAAGGCACAGTCATACCTCGGCGTCTGGGCCAATGTAGACGAACTTACTTACACACCCCGCTGTCCACTAGCCTCCGTTAGCATCCACTAGCCGAGGTTACTGGTGCGATCGTCCACGCTGGCTAGCGTTTGAGTGCTGCGTTGCCCTGCCTGCTCAGAATCACTGGACGGTGGCGTGTCGACCCCCCTTTCCCGCATGGTGCCACTTTGGCAAAAGTTCTGCTTGTTCTAATGGAGCGCTGGCTAATGCCCGCCTCCGCTGGCACCACGTTGTGGAATGCCGTGCTGCGTTGGAGGTTCGATACCGAACTCCGGGAACGTGAGTTTTGCTGACGTTTGGCCCATTTTCTCGACCCGCTGGGGGTAAACGTTATAGTGTGACTGCGCCTTGAAGCTGTGACGAGTGGTGCAACATCCAAAAGATGCACTCTGCACAGTTTCTCCCGATCACAGCCACAATCAGAAGCCTTTAACTCCTTCAGAATTGTCAGGGGTGTCTTGGTGGCTTCCCTCACTCGCCTCCTTCTTGCACGGTCACTTGGTTTTTGAGAACTGCCTGCTTGACACAGATTTACCATACTTTTTGTATTTCTTAATGATTGATGTAAATGAAGTCCGAGACATGTTCAGTGACTTGGAAATGTTTCATGTATTCATCCCCTGACTTGACTAAAGAAAACTTGCTGTAAAAGTGATGAGTTGTATGAACAATAATCCTTATAATTAGTTTGTCCCATTACTTATGGCCTCTGAAAATGGAGGCACTGTGCATAAAAATGTCTAATGCGATATTTTTTAGACCCCTTGAATTAAATTTGAGCACATATTGTTTCATTTTAAGCTCCATTGTGATGGTTGTACATACGCAAAATTACAAAAATGGTCCACTGTCCAAATACTTATGGACTTGACCGTAAATGTGTGGTGAAGCAGACCCCAACTGTATTTGTTTTTGATGCCTTCTCTCTTCATCCCTCCATCTCTCACTCCATCCGTTGGCTCATATGTTTGGACGTCGGCACCTCGGCGTGAAGAGCAAACTCAGCTCTTCCCGTGGGAGCGGGTCGCACATGTGGGAGCGAGCCGCACAAACGCGCTCGGATCCCTTTGGTCACGTTTGGTTTGTGGGTAACGGTCAACACTTTCTGTGCTGACTGCAAATGTAGCTGCTGCTCCCACTTATTACATAATAGGTGTGAAAGTGTAGCTGTCAGCGCCGGCGCTGCAGCTGTGTTTGTATTTCCACTGGCACACAAAAAGGCACACACACACACACACACACACACACACACGCGCTGAACCAGGGTTTTTTCTACAGGTGTTCTGACGTGTTGAAGGTTGCCGCTGTATTGATGATGTCGGCACAATGAGCCCTGGATTGTTCGAGGCGATCAAGTCGTTGATTGATGGTAAATAGTGGGTCAGAGGCAGAGCTGCAAGGAGAAGTGCTTCCTGAGAACGGGAGAAACAAAAAGGGGCACTCGGCGAGTGCAACTCCCGCCCCCCTAACATGTTTGACTCAGAGTCATGTAACATTTCTTTGTGGTTCAGTGACACCATAATATATGGTTCTGTGTGGCCTTGAAGTTTGATCAATTCAGTCCAAAACTGAACCACTTTGTCCTTAAATAACACACAACCCTTCCACCATGTTTCATCAATACCGGCTCCAAACTGTTTGACTTAAACAGTTGTGACCATGAGTTGGACCATTCAAGGTCAAGGTCCAGGTCCATATACACACTAGGTCAGATAAATGAAGAATAATGTGTCATTTAAATCCCATAGTTTTGTTTGATTGCTTCAGATTGCATTTTTAAAAGTATCATAAATCTGTTTTGCTAATTTCACATTCACGATTTTTGTTACAAAATTGAAAATCAACGATGATTTTATTTTAATGACCTCTAACTGCCCACCTGCAGTGCCTTGACAAACCACAAGGGGATTGCAGCCCAGACTTCTGGATTCAGTGCTTTCACCAATTCCTAAGGATACCCGTTGAAAGTGATGATGATGATGATGATGGTTGTCTGTCGCGCTCAGCGATGAGCCTCCTAATGACAGTACTTAGATTGAGTGCGTTTTCTTGCCGCGGGCTCTGGGGTGGTACTGAGCTTTTGAAAATTTGAGGTGAAAATGGTGCATTCTGAGGCTACATGAGGAGGAAAAATGATTTTCTTCTTGTATTTTTCCTGAAATGTGCAAAAGTTTAAATAGTAAAGCACAAATTTCGAAGGTCTCTTTGATCTTCCTTGATAAAAGCGTGGTTTAATGGATGTCCACAGATCATGTGTTCCCAGCAACTTTACTGGAAAAACGCACTTATTTCTCGTCAAACGTTAGACTTGAGGTCATGATGATGAACGTATATTTGTCAGGATTTTTTTCTTTGGAAAACTAGCATGAGCTCTCTTTCTGCTCTGACACACATCAGCGTCTTCGGTTTGTCGTCTTCCGTGTTGGGCTGGACGCCTCGTTTCTGTTCGCCACAGCGCGCCGTGGTCAAGAGTTGAGTTTGGTTGAACTTTGACCGTGGCGCACTGATGCTGGGCGGCCATGGCGCGTGTGTGTGTAGCGATGGCGCCTGCTTCTGCACGGGGCTCGTCATTGAAAAGAATTGAGTTTCAGAGCAGTGCGCAGTGCTTTCCACGTCTGGTGTGAAAGGGCCTTAAGAGGGCGCACGCCTAACGTATGAGAGCGCAGCGCTACTGTTCCCCGGTTTAGAAAAACTCGTGATATACGTTTTTTTGGCCTGTGACTGTGACTTTTAACCATTTTTTTCTGAAAATCAAAACGTGCAATTCAAAATTAGTTATGGCCAGGATGGTTGTAATCGGGTTAATTAGCAGGCAGTCTAGACTGAGTATGAACTCACAAACCAGGTTACCCTGATTCTCACCGGCAAAGAGATAAAATTGCAGTTTGATGTTTTTGACTTTTTAATATTTTAGTCAGTGATAACTTAAGGCAACATTTTATACAATATAATGACTGACACCTGGTGCAATAGGTGACATCATAAAGGAAGCAAAGAAGGGAGGAAGGAAAGGAGCTTTGTTGGCACAAAATGAAGACAACAGCTCTTTCACTGAGCCGTCTATAAAAAAAAAAACGAGTCTCTTTTGCTCCTTCTCTTTCATTCTGTCTTTGAGTCGAAAACATGACGTTGCTGTGTAATCATGAGAGAGTCTGAAGAAACAATGATGCTCTGTGTTTGTGGTCTCGGCTTGTGGTACTTTTCAGGCTTCAAAGTGAACGCTCGAACAAAAACCGGCTCACTCTGCTGCCCTCTAGTGTCGTCAGTCAGGCACTACATTATGAGATCTTCAGAAGCGTGAAACAGTCAGTAAAAACCCAGCAGTGTGACATTTTATCAGCACCATCGCACAAATGTGTCAGTTGGAAATGACAAATTCATCAATGGATGCCTGGCAAACATCCAAGCGGCTGGTTGTTAATTTAACCAGCGCTCATTGGTCGGCAGGTCAATAAAATGGACTGCTCGGTCGGTATTAGTCAGATCAGCCGACCAGCCCACAAGCTGAAGCGATCATCCGCTGTACAAAGTCTGCAGTCATCCTGTGAGAGCTATCTGGACTCTCAGAAAACCGACGTTCCCTCAGCACTGTCGGCTTTTGAGGAAATCTGGTCAGATCTCTTCATAATAATACAGCTTAAGTCCCCGGTGTTTGGACAGGTTATAGTTTCACGGCGCATTAGAGACATCAGCAACAAGGCCTCTTATCTTCACAGGGTGCAAGGTGGTTAGTGGAACATGAAAAGTATCCTTATTTCAAAGTTGGAACTTTAGAATTGTGAATTTCGCACAAATTTTTATACTGCAGAGAGCTTAGGATTTAAAAAAATTTTTTTTTACGAGACTTGTGGTCTCAAAGTCCGAGGACCGAGGCAGAGGACCTCAGCGGCTGGAGAAGGCCAAGGACCCACCCACGTTTCACCTGGCTGCGGCAGAGGTGGGGATGGATCGGTTGTCTGCCTGGGGAGTTGCCATCCAGGACCCAGGCCGGTTCCGTGGCGTGGTGGATGCTGCGAAGCGCAGCACCAGTGCATGATCCCAGACCTGACCTGAAGGTCTGACACCTGGAGTGTTTTCCCCATGTTGGACATAAACGCCCCCTTTAGATCAATCAAAAGTTCAGCCTCTTCAGGATGAGACGTCATCAATATACACCAGGTCCACAGTCCTGGTTTTTGTGAAAACTGCCTCCTGCAATGCCCTGAAATAAGTCCAACATGTTCTCAAAATGTTGAGTCCGGCCTGCAACAGCTGCCGTTGAGGTTTGCCGATACTGTCCAGGAAAATTACAAAATTTCTCGAACCTACTTTCACGAAACTTGTTGAAGAGGTTGAGTCCGACCTGGAGTAGGAGCCTTTGATTCGACTGGTCAGGTCTGGGAGCATGCGCTGGCGCGGCGCGGTCGCAGCATCCACCACACTACAAAACCGTCTTGGGTCCCGGACAGCAAACTGGTCCATCCCCACCTCTCGAAAGTAACCATCTACCGGCTGCAGCCAGGTGAAGCGTGGGCGTCCCCTCGGCCTTCTCCAGCCGCTGGGGTCCCTCAACACTCAGGCACCTGCGTGCCGGATCATACACAAAGAAATATGCCACATGGGCAAAATGCCGTACCTGACATTCCCTCACAATGCAAGTGGTACTCCTCATCTGAGTCTCCATAAGTAACCGTTCGTTTGACACAAAGTCATTCCATCGGTACCCAAGGATCCCCTGCAGAGACCTGGTACCACATACAGCTGAACTAATATTCGTAGAACTTGGTTACATTTTTGTGGCAGATCTGCAAGAAGCGGTTCAGCCGTTAAGTGTACTTGCTCTTTGTGAATACAGTGATCTTTTTTTCTCCAGTACGGCTCTATAAAGTGCATAGAAAGTTCAGTGTTCAAGCCTGACAGCGGAAACTCTGTGATTAGTTTCTTCCTGGACCACGTGAAACACTCACCCGC
>OMMV01174906.1:0-18101 GCA_900302635.1 Chatrabus melanurus | reverse complement strand
TTTTGAAGCCCCACAGTGAAAATAGTATCTGTTGTGTTGTCCTCTGTCAAATCCACCTGATTTCTGGGGAATTCCCTTTGACAACCATATGTAAACAAAACCACGTGAACTCAGAGCCTCGCTTTCACATCACTGTAACAAACAGGGGGTTTTTCCCAAAATGGATCCATGCATTCTCCACAATTTGGGTTCAAACCAGAACCAGAAAAAGGCTGATTGTGAGAAAAGTACAGGGAATTAAGCACTATAACTTTGGTGAATGGTCAAGTAGGTATTATTTGTTCTGTCTGTTAACAATTATGAGGGAGCTGTAACTAAAAGAGGGTCAAAATGGTGAAATTCTGTGGGGCTTGAAGCGTCTGACCTTTTGCAATCTGGGTCTATGCACTTTCAATGGGGTCATGTAAGCAGCATGTATGCAAATTTTGAGTTGCCTGGAGTGTGTAATTGTTGACAACACTGTGGCAGCAGAAACCTTGAAAGGTTTATATATACAAAAATGTTTTATGATCACCAGAAGGCATACATATTGCAATATTACCATGTAAAATTTTAACAAGGTTGAAAGAAAATCAACCATGATGTCTAAAATTATGGGGGTTTCTTTTTATTGAGTTGTTTCTTCATTTATTTTTAATGTTTTTGTGTTGTTTTTTTAAAAATTATTTTTATTTATTCCCTGTGCTGGTAACTTGAACAGCAAGAATGTAGATGAGTGGGTGAATGAGTGAGTTAGTCCATCGCAGCCAGTGTGTGCAGACAAAAACCCAAAAAACAATAGATGCTATCATCTTGTAACTCACCAACCTAAAAGAGCATATAACGATGACAAATGCTATTGCATCTGGTGAACTTTGATGCACCTGATGTATTGAAAGAACAACTTTGTTTTGCCCACGTAATATCCCAGAGTCTAGACAT
Source organism: Chatrabus melanurus (assembly GCA_900302635.1). Taxonomy (NCBI): domain Eukaryota; kingdom Metazoa; phylum Chordata; class Actinopteri; order Batrachoidiformes; family Batrachoididae; genus Chatrabus; species Chatrabus melanurus. Next base: position 17,180 of record OMMV01174906.1, on the reverse strand, counting down.
ATTGTCACCTTCTGGATGTTAGTGGAGGCGCCTGCCTTCACAAGCATCAGTTAACAAGTTGTGGATGGTTAGTGGATGCTGAAGAAATTGTCAAAAACCATGAGTTTGTCTGCTTCCTGGACACGCTGTGTGCTCATCACCATGCTAAGTGCTCCACCCAGCTAAGAAGCCAGCAACCGCATGGAGAAACATGATGCCCAATATGTGAGGAAGTTCTATACAAAACATACAACAGAATGGGAAACTAAACCCGGAATTAAACAATAGATAGAATGTGTGGCTGGGGATAGTGCCAAAACTTTTGTCAGTTGTACAATTAAGTGACACAATCTCGAAACACAGTAAAGGCAAAGATTTAATTCTTTTCTTTTTTTATTTGAGATTAATTGTTTCTGACAGACTTTCAACTGTCATACACCAAGGACATATGCTGGTTTGAACAGCTTTAAAACCACTTCAAACATGGTTAAACCTGTATAAACCAGATAATGTCTTATTTTGTACCAGTCTCAAACTGCTCTGTAGGGAAGCTGAAATATCTTAAGGTGGTTTAAATCTGTCCAAATTAAAGGTAACCTGGTGGTCACTTGTTTTAAACTGTTCCATATCAATGATAAACTGGTTTAACGTACTTTAACGCCACAGGAAACTGCTTTAAAATCAGACATTACTGATTTAAACAGCTCAAAACCTGTTTAAACTGGGTTTAAACTGCCAAAGTTTAAGAAACTGGTTTTGTCTGGTTGTTACAAACCAACCAAAATGTATTTTGGATTGTTGGTTAATGATTTAACAAATCGAAACAAAAAGATGTCTTCTTGTTCTGAGAAATTGTGCCCGCCCCCCCCACACACACACACTTACAAAAAAAAATCTATTTCTGATATTTGATATAAGGTAAAGATAAATGCATTAATCCTAAAAAAAATAAAATAAAAATACAGAAAATCAGTAATAAAAATAAACAACAAACAACAGCAAACAGTAGAAGCATCAATGAAAATTTGTCTAAAGAAATTTCATTTCTGAGTTATTTCGGCCTAATTTATTAATTTTCTGGCTGTTCTGGCATGCCGCACTGATTTACCAGGCTGTATCTTTGTAGGCCAGGTACATAACACCTGCAGCACTGACCATCATGTGGTCACCTGCTAGGGGGCGGAGCTCAGCGTGCTCCTCCTCTTTGACCTGGACAGTCCACCTCTCTGGAGGTTATTACGCTCTTCATGCTGATTAGGTTTGGATGAATAGCCGTCTTTGTTCAGCTCCGGTTCCCACGACCCAGCATTCGCCTGGAAGTCGCGTGGCACTAAACAGGCCCCTCCTTCCCCTTAAGGGTCCCAAAGGTGGGGGCATCTGGTCAGCGTGACATCTGCTTGCTAACAGTTAACAGCAGATGTCTGCTATTTGAAAAAATGCTGAGTGTGATCAGAGGCAGCCAAATTATTTTCATGTATAGAGAGGCCCACGTGCTCTGAGGAGACAAACGGTCTCTCCGGTTGGTAATCTGCTTCTCACAGAGACGTCCGGTTCTCCTCATCCTGCCACACTGATGGAATTCAACAATCATTGTAAGACAGAGGAAACTCAGCTTTCTTCCTCATGAAAAGTCAAACCCTTATGATTATTTCGAAGATTTGAAAAGACTGACAGGCTACACAAATAGGAGGGCAAAGGTTATGTAATCACCATGGTCTATCTCTCAAAAACAGGTTTGGTGGCGGGATTATGTTGAGATCTTTTAGGCAGATCCAGGTCCAGGTCCAGGAAGAGTTCATTAACTTTTGGCAGTGGTCTGGATTTGCCTTGAAATCTCTCTTTTGATCTTTTTTTTTTTTCAATAACCCATGTTATGATGTCACAAAGGTCTTTTGATGCCGGCTCCTCCTCTGTTGGTCGGCACAGGCAAGCTGTTATTATTCAGTTGAATTACAATTTATGCCATTCTAGATTTGTTACCTCTGCCTTCTGACAAAGGAGGGATATGTCTGTTTATTTGATAAAACTCAAAAAGTCATTTACAAATCACAATAGAATTTCACTGAGAAATGTTGTTTTGGTCCAGCAAGATTTTATTCAGTTTTGGTGATGATCTGAACAAGCATCAAAAAAAATTTTTTTTCCATTTTATCCCTTTTTTCAAGATCCCATCTTGTGAAGTCACAAAGGTCTTTTGATACCGTTGCTCCTTTGTGGGTTGGCAGATGTAGGATTGGCTGTCATTATTCCATTCGATTAGGTGAGCACTTATCTAGTTTATTTCTTTCTAGATTTATTTTTTGTTGCCTCTCCCAGCCGATAAAGGAGGACAGAGGTTATGTGATCGGAAACACTTCAACTCAAAAAGTGGTCAACAGATGATAATGACATTTTGTGTAAAGATGGTCCTTGCATCAAGAAGAGTTTAGTCAATTTTAGAGGTGAAGTATCTTCAAATGTACTGTTTAATCAAGTTCTTCTGTTTCTTTTCCGTTAATCTTAGTACTCTTGTTTATGACATCACAAAGATTATGAGGATTAAAGTCACTGCCTTGCACACTGTTGGAGTTGTTTCTCTGAGTTGATCCTATCAGTGTGGCTTCAAATCGCTAAAAGTATCATTTAATTCCCTGAAGGTGTTATTTTAACTGTCCATGAGTTGAGTCGAAAATTTAAAAAAAAAAAAGAGTTCTTGTGACACTTAACGTGACTTTTCAATAGACATTTGAAACATTTGTCTGTGGTTTTCCGATAAATAATGCTGAAACAATTACAGTACACCTTTAAATCCGAAGAGTGTTAAAGTACCGTCTATAGCGTTGAAAGAACACTTTCATATGCCATAAAGTAACACTGTTATCTTTTTTTGACATGATTAAAAGTGTAATTTCAACTCTGAACTAGTGAGAACGATATATGCTCGAGTTGGAGTTGTTTCTCAGAGTTGATCATGTCAGTGTTGATTCAACTCTCTACAAGTAATTCAACTCTATGAATGTGTAATTTAGCATCAGCCATGAGTTGAGTAAGAAATAGATCATAGAATGTTGTTAGTTTTCAACTGTAGCTCTATGACAGTGCTGTTGTCTCAACCAAAAGGTTGTGGGTTCATAACCAAGAAGATTATCAGTTCATAACCAAGAAGGATGTGTTCATAGCCAAAGATTGTGTTCATAACCAAAATGTTGTGGGTTCAAACCACAAGGTTGAGTGTTCATAATAAAGATGGTTATGGGCTCATAACCAAAAGGTTGTGGATTCATGATCAAGAAGGTTGTGTGCTCATTAAAAAGGTGATGTGTTCATAACCACAAGATTGTGGAATCATCATCACAAGGTTGTGGGTTCATAACCAAAAGGTTGTGGGCTCATAATCAAGAAGGTTGTGGGCTCATAATCAAGAAGGTTGTGTGTTCATAAAAAAGGTGGTGTGTTTATAACAAAAGCGTTGTGGGTTCATAACCACAAGATTGTGGAATCATAATCAAAAGGTTGTGGGTTCATAACCAAAAGGTTGTGTGTTCATAATCAAGAAGGTTGTGTGTTCATAAAAAAGGTGGTGTGTTTATAACAAAAGCGTTGTGGGTTCATAACCACAAGATTGTGGGTTCCTGACCTGCTAAACACTTTTAAATCCCGACAGTGTTAAAGTTCTCTCTATGGTGTTAAAATATATGGTTCAAATCTAAACTCTGTCAGAGTTGAATGTTTTAAACCCTTGGATAGTGTGACTTTAATTCTTGAAAGCGTGGAAGTGTATTAACTCTGAAAGTGTTCAAATCAACTCTGTCAGAGTAGATTTGACACTGGACTGTTTTTGTTGTGAATCAGTAAGAAAGCAGACATTAAAGTCAAACTCCACAAAGAAAAAAAAAACCGATTTGAGATGTCCAAATGTCTGTTTTGTCCTTGCAGGTACATTTTGAGGTGATTTGTCAGCCTGTTGTTTGCTGCTGCTGGCTTTGATTCAGCAGGTTTGCAGGTGTAGTGTTGCTGTTGCTGCTTGGCATGAATGGCGCAGAGGCTCCCCTGGAGCAAAGCGCAGTAACTGCACACTCTTGCGCGTCCCCGGGAGATGAGGAAAGTGCACTTTTTGGATGGGTGGAGGCGGCAGTGTGTGGTTTCAGGCCGGACATCTGTCGTTTGTGAGAATTTTCTCTCTCTCTCTCTCTCTCGCTCTCTCTCTATAGGGCGGGTATTGAATGGAGCCAGTGACCTGTCACGGTTGACTGATGTGAGTCCGTGTGTGGGAAAATCCCACAGCCAAAGACTTGTTCCATTCACATGCTAATCGTGGACTATAAATAAGAGGGTCGCGGCGCGCCGAGGGCCCTAGAGACACGCACAACATGACCGCTTCGTCCGTGGCGCACAGTGCGCACAGTGCGCACAAACATCCCAGCGCCAAAGAGGAGAGGAAGGTGCGCTCTCCCTCTCCTTTTTAAACTTTCTCTTTTAGAATTGTTTTCTTCAAATCTCCTCTAAATGTTTTTATTTTCTTCACAGCTGAGAAAGCCGCTTATTGAGCGGAAACGACGAGAGAGAATAAACAACTGTTTGGATCAGCTGAAAGAAACTGTGATCGGAGCCTTCAGACTCGATGTAAGTGTTTTTCCTCACGACACTTTGTTCCCCTCTTTCTCAGAATTTACTGAGCCAACGTGTAAAGTTTAATCCTGCTGTTTTCTCACAGCAATCCAAACTGGAGAAAGCGGACATTCTGGAAATGACCGTGAAGCATCTGCAGAACATCCAGAACAGTAAAGTCAACGGTAAGAAACACGCGTGGGCAGATTTTCATCGTCCCACAGTCTGCGATGCCTCGCAGATGTGGTAATGTGGCATTACACCAGCAGAGGGCAGCAACAACATTTATTCTTCCACTTGCTAATAATGGTTTCATTTGACTAGCCTTGTAAAACAAACACACAACAACAAAAACACTATAAAGTGATCAGTTGGAGGGGAGACCGGGCACAGTTGTAACACATTCTGCTTCAGTGCCTGCAGCTCTGAGAGTTTTTCTGTTATACTTCTCAAATTTTGAGCACAAAATACCCACATTTGTTCATTCTATAAAGCAGCCATTTCAACCTGTATCTTTGTTCTGTGCAGTTTGCAAATTAGAAATATTCCAGAATTGGACCTGGACCAGATTGGAATTCCGCAAATACACAGGACTCCTGTGGTCCGGAAATTTAATTACTGTTCAAATTTCCATACTTTTTTAAATCTAAAAATTAAACCCTAATCCTTATCCAACTAAAGTTTAGAGCCTCGTTTCGACACAGGAAGTGCGCAATGCCCTTCCAGAAATGCCGGTCAGATTCAGGAGTGCAACAATAAATAAATAAAAATCTGAGTTTCTTCTGTTTTACAAACTGTGCAGAACATCATAATATTGTGTAAATATAGGTTCCACGCAGTTTGTGAACCGGCACAAAGTCGGATTGTTTTGCACTTCCAAATATGAGCGGCATTTCTGGATGGGCGCTGTGTGCTTCGTGTCAAAATGAGACTCTAAACCTGATGTCACAGCTGTCTATTAACCTTACAAATTGTTTCATCTTAAATGGTTTTGGTTAGGATTAGGAAAAGGGTTAGGGTTTACTTTTTGTGAAAAATATAAAAAGTTTGGAAATTTGAACAGTACTTCTCCACTTCCCGACCGCAGCTTTGCACACTTCTGGAAGTTTTGCATAGTAGCAGAATTCCGATGTGGAACAGGTACAAATCCAGAATATTTCTAATTCGCATACTGCATGGAGCATCTAGACTGACTTCAAGTGTAAGAACTTCCATTGGTATATATTGGGGTATAGAATCCCAGACAGCATACAGGATCAGGGTCCAGATCTGGTTAATACCTTAGACAAGTGGGCCGGATTTGTATCAACACTGCAGGACTGGATCATTTTGACTTGATCAAATGTCAAGGCCACACAGGTTCATATATTATGGTATCACTTAATCACAAAGAAGTCATTTGAATGAATTGGTATCAAATACGGGCAGTACAGTGGCTTAGTAGTTAACACTGTTGCGTCGCAGCCAGAAGGTCCCAGGTTCGCTTCTAACCTGGGACCTTCTGGTCTTTTCTGTGTGGAGTTTGCATGGATTCACTCTGGGTGCTCTGGCTTCCTCCCACATGAATTGGTGACTCTAAATTGACCCTAGGTGGGAGTGTGTTTACCTGTCTTTATGTGTTGGCCCTGCAATAGGCTGGCGCCCTGTCCAGGGTGTACTCCACCTGTCACCCAATGACTGCTGGGATACGCTCCAGCCCTCCTGTGACCCTTAACTGGAATGGGTGGGGTTGGAGAATGGATGGATGGTGTTAAATGTGTAAGGCACGTGCGTTGCACTCTCTGAGTGCCCTTTCCAGTTTAAAAACTGTTACTGGCTCCACTCCCTGTCAGCCTTAGTATGAACTGTTGTAGACTGGTTGGATGAATTGAAGAGAGACGGAATATATTACATTTTATTTGATAGGCTGCTGTTTAATGGACTGCTTTAACTTTATTCCATATTTGTTGGGGCAGTTGAGCAGTTTTGGGGTTCAGTACCTTACATAAGGACATTTCAGCACCCAGGTACATTTGTGGACTGAAGCTGACACTCCAATGAGTGATTTGTCCCAAATCTTTGAACTTCTCCTACTGGAAAATGGAAGATAGTCATCCTTGTTCAGGGAAAGGATGTTCCAGGTGCCCACACACATTAGCCGCATCACTGGACCTGGGCACCTCCGTGGATGATCCCTCATGGCTGGAGAATGAAGGTCCAAGTCTCTAGGGTTCTGGTGCTTCATGTCTTTCTGTGGTTGTGAGACTTGTATGCTAACCAGTGACCTAAGACAATGACTAGATGTCTTTGGTCCTAGGGCTCTTTGGAGGGTACTTGGGTACTACTGGAATGACTGTGTGTTAAATGTACAGTTTCTTAGAGGGACTAAGATGAGGAGTATCACTTGCATTGTGAGGGAACGTCAACTATGACATTTTGGCCATGTGGCGTGTTTCTCTGGGCATGATCCAGCATGCAGGTGCGTCAATACTGAGGACCCCAGCGGCTGGAGAAGGCAAGGGGACGCCCACGTTTCACCTGGCTGTGGCAGATAGATGGTTACTTTTGAGAGGTGGGAATGCACTGGTTGTCTGCTTCGTTGGTTGCCATCCAGGACCCAAGGGGTTCCATAGAGTGGTGGATGCAGCAACGCATGGCACCAGCACATACTCCCAAACCTGACCTACAGGGGAATCAAGCCATGGTCTTCTGCGCAACAGGTGCAAAAAGAAATGCCTCACTCTGACTCTGTGCTTGTCCAAAAAAAAAAAAAAAAAGTTTTCCAAAATGTTGCTTTCTTTCCTTTTCCTTGACAAGAAACAAATAGTTGAATCTTCTGGTTGATTATAACATGCCACACATAACCTCACACCTCCTCTCTTCTCTCCAGCAGAGCCCACGTTAGGTCTGGAGGCTCAGCAGAGGTACAGCACTGGTTACATCCAGTGCATGCATGAAGTCCACAACATGCTCCTCACCTGTGATTGGATGGACAAAACTCTTGGTTCTCGGCTGCTCAACCACTTACTCAAGTCCCTTCCCACGTCCAATGATGAGCGCCTCCTCCAGGCCACACCCAGACATGACATCACACCTCCTGATTGCAAAGGGCCAGGTCTCCCCGGCACACCCCTCAGAGGAGACCCCCAGCTCGAGAAAGAGGGGACCCCCTCCCATAGACATCAGGAGAGACCCACGCTTCACAGCTCCCACCTGGGAACACTGCAGATGTGGAGGCCCTGGTGAACTGGTGGAATTTTTAAGATCTCGGTTCATTTTGTTAGACAACCCTCTATTATGTATCTTATAGATATGCTGCTCAGATGACACACATGGGGCGCGTTTGTTCCAGTGATATTTTAGGGCTGCTCCAGACCTTTTCTCAGTACTTCCCGTCAGAAGTCAACTTTCTTGTAGCCTGCATTATAGAAGGCTTTTATTAATCTTTCATATATTTATATTATATTAACGACTTTATTTATTTGATATTGTAAGGCATAACTTTGTTTCTTAGACCACTTGCTCTGCACTGAATAGGTTTTTATATCTTCTTGCTTTTGCTGTATAATTAACATGAATTTTAATAAAACATATTATACACAGGATGGTATTCAATTTTTTAACTATCTGATTCACATTTAAGAAAGTTATTTTCACCAGTGGAGAAAGACAAACTGAGTGACTGACAGTTTTCATTAATCAAACAGACAAAAACAATTTACTTTTTACAAGCTTATTTCTTCATGAAATTGCACAAATGTAAAGGGATAATAAATAAATGGACTGCATTTCTATAGCACTTTTCCATCTAGCAGATGCTCAAAGCACTTTACAATGATGCCTCACATTTACTTCCCCAGCCAAGGCCAGTACCCATTTTTACAGCTGGGTGGACTGAGACAATGTAGATTAAGTGTCTTGTCCAAGGACACAAACAGGTAGCGTGAGCGGGACTCAAACCCAGGTCTACATAATGGCAGGCCAGCTCCTTATCCACTGAGCTGCCTGCTCGACAATACAATTAAAGTTAAACTAAAAACAGCAAATCACTACAGAATAACACAAAACTATTTACATTTTAACATGAACATGTGCTCTCTTCTCTGAAGCTGCTTCAACTGTTTCAAAGATTAGACAGTGGAAAAAGCACCAAACCATTATCAGATTGATGCTTATAAAAGCTGCTCGAAACTCTCCTGGGAATTCAATTCAGTGAGACATTAATTCAGTATCATAGTATAATTTGAGAACGTTTGTCTGTTTGTTCCCCTACTCCTCCCAGGTCCTTGGTCTGGTTTCCACCAATCTTGATATGTGGTTGACAGTCAACCCCAGAATTTCTCTTAAAGGGCGTTGGGGTCAAAGGTAGAAATTTTGATATTTTTGTTTCACTCTGATGTCCACCAAACTTGGCACACATATGTACATAGATGAGTTCTGGAATTGCCCAGGCTAGATCAACTTTACAAAAGGTCATTGGTCATTGGAGGCAAAGGTCAAATTTCAAGATTTTCACTTAGATTTGCAACAAACTTGGCACACATATGGAGGTGGGTTCTGGAATTGACAAGGCAAGGTCAAATTTGCCAAAGGTCAGTCATTGGAGTCAAGGCCATTGGGGTCAAAAGTGAACATTTAAGTTTTTCACTCCAATTTGCACCAAACTTGGCAGACATATGGAGGTGGGTTCTAGAATTGCCCAGAAAGGTCAAATTTGTCAAAGATCAATCACTGGAGCCACCTGTCTGTTTATTGGCCTACGCCTCCCAGGTACTTATGTTGATTTCTACCAAACTTGGTATGTCAGTGAAGGTTGACCCTGAAATTGCCCTTAAAGAATCCATTTTGGCAAAGGTCAAGGAATGTGATTTTCAACCCAATTTGGAGAAAATGTGGCAAACACTTAGTTGGATACCAGAATTGCCCCGGCAAGGTGAACCAGAGGTCAATCATTTGGGTGAAGATCAAGGTCATTGGAGTCAAATGTCAGCTTGCCATCACCATTACTGTCTTCATGTCCACAGGTACTGTTACCTGGTTTTACTCATGCAACATAGCATTACTAAAAGAAGATGCGTCATCTTTCATTAAAAGGAAAGAGACAGTCTTACATTTTACAGATAAGAATATGTACAAATACAGTAAAAGTATGTTAATATGAAGGGTTTTGAAAATATGATGTTCCTGTTTAGAGCTTAGGAGGCTGTATCAGGTTAAAACAGATTTTTTTTTAAGCCTACCAATAAATTAATGCATTGCAATTTGAATAAAGAAACAAAAGGACCATGGCAATATGATATGCATTTCATTAAATTGAATTGGATTGCATTTCCACATTGCACAGTCATGTGCAAAATGCATCTTTAAATTGCATGACCAAATTGTACATTGAATGCATTGCTATTAGAATAAAGAGTCAAAAGATTTTCCGTACAGAATTATGTCATTTGGTAATGTGTATAAAGCTTTAAAGAAAAAGCACTTTGAAAGATAAATTTAAATTCCTTCAAAAATACTGTAAACAGTTATTTGAATGTCAGACTAGAAGAGGTTTCCTTTTCACCCACAGTCCATGACAGCACAGTGGTGTAAGCAGTTACTGCACTTGCCTCCCATCAAGAAGGTCCCTGTTTCAAGGTCACCCTTGTCTGATTCGCTTTCAACATCCGGAGTTGTGTTCGGAAGAACATATGGTGTAAAACCTGTGCCGACTAAACATGCGTATCCATGCCGGATCTGCTGTGGCGACTCCGAGCAAAATGAGAGAAGCCAAAAGAAACTGTATTGAATGGATTCAATGTACAATAAGTGATAACTGCATGTAAAATTTACCTAAATAATCAGATTAATAGCGGCACGGTCATGTTAAATCAGCAGAAAATGGATGTTGGAAAATCCGGTTAATTTTGTTCAAGTTATCATGGGCACAAGAATCAATACTCTGCTCAGTAAGGTAAGGCGGTCCTTAGAGGGTCTTGGTTAAACTATATAATGATCAAATTCGAACTCATCCAAGCTACCTTCATTTGGGATGTCTATTTCAAATTAGGTGAAAATCAAATAAATTTTGCTCAAGTTATCATGGGTACAAGAAAATGTGACTGAGGGAGAGATGCACGGACAGACTGATAGAGTGCAACTCTATAGCCCCTTCTGGCCTTACAGGCAAAACTACACGAAGCAACATATTCCCTGGCGAAAAAAAAGGCAGATATTTTTTATCCCTAATGAGAGGCCAAAGGTACCGGTATGTCAATCAATGGAGGTGCACCTTGCTAATTTTCATGTCTGATTGGGTAATAGAATCTATGATCCTCTGGCGGGCAGCACAGTGGTGTAGCGGTTACTTGCCTCACAGCAGCACCAGGCCCGTTCTCCTTGCAGAGCTGACGTTGCATCAGGAAGGACATCCTGTGTAAAACTTGTGCCAAATCCATCATATAAGATTGTCAGTGTGGCATTGTTTTCATATTTCATGATACAGTGAGCTTTAGAAACATGGGTATTGCAGTATTTTAACCCTCAAATACTATTCGGGTCAAATTTGATGACACTTCCGAAAGTGTCCAAGTGTACAAAATACTTTTGTACGGGTGCAAAAAAAATTATACATTGAAGCTGTTCTGGTTCAAATTTGACCTGTGTCTATTGAAATGGATTTTACACCCACCAGTGTGCACTGAAAAAAGAAGCATGACTTAAATATGTTCATTGGTTGCACAGAATGTGTCCAAATAATACAATTGTCTTATGTATCACAATTAGATACATAAGAAAAGTATGTTATTTGGACACATTCTGATCAACCAATGTACATATTTAAATCATGTAAAGCCAACAGACTTTTTTCAATGTGGGTTAAATCAAGAAAAATTGTAGTTTGAGGGAATCTTGAAAGTTGAAATTGTACATGCAATGGGACTGCAGTGACAGTAGTGAGCTTGATGGGGACCTTGACACTGTCACGAAAACTATATGTTGCCACCACATTATCCAGGTTTCCACCAAGACAGGAGTGTCACGGGGGAATCTCGAAACAGTGAAAGAGTAAAACAGCCTAGCTGTGACAGTGCACAGAAGGAACAGAGGTCAGGAGGTCAGAGGGAGCCTTGACACTGCTGCGTGATCTGCACCTGCAAGCACAAGAACCTACAATGTTACAAAATCACCTCAAAATAAAAGCCATCAATTCCCAGCTAACCAACAGAGAACTGAAGAGGGGTTATGTCTGATCAGGGAGTTGAACCTATGATCCTCTGGTAACGATTACTTGCCCCACAGCAGCAACGTCCTGGGCTCATACCCATTCTCCTGGCGGATCTGGAGTTGCACCAGAAAGGATGTCGTGCCTAAAACTTGTACCAAATCCAGAAAATAAATGATCAGTGTGGCATTGTTTTAATATTTAATGACACTTTATTTGAGCTTTTCTGGTATTGCATTATTTTAAGAACGCATTTCCGTTTTAATACAGATAATACATCATCAGCTTTTGAAAAGAGAAAGGCGCATATGGCGCTTTCATTGCTGTTATGATGAGCTCCAGAGAGGGGGACGCCTGGTCCCTCAGCGAGTTCACCAACAAAAGCGAGCCGGGACAGCTGCTCTCTGCACACAGTCCGCACCATTAAAGTCTGGAACAAGGAACCCAGGGTGGCGAGGTGCCAAAAAGCGCATTTCAAAGCTCCAAAACTCTCCATTCGCCCGGGGCGTCAGAGTTCACTGCTGCTTTGCTGCGCATGATGGAAAAGAAGCGCGCACCAAACTATCAGCGCTTTTTACCTGGAGAGAGTGCGCGCCGCGACGCATGCAAGCTTGGCTTTTGGTGCAGACACAACTGCGCCGTTGTAGCATCATTTGCATAATAATACTGCTGTACAACTCTGTAATAACGAGGGCTGAGCTCTTTTAGACGCAAATGAGGACAAAAAAAACTTGTAGACAGAAATCAGGACAGCATCATTAAATGATGTCATCTCAGTAAAATGTCTTTACGCGTGCGTGGTGCGCGTTTTCAAGCAAATTAGAAGAATATTGTCCCGTACAGCAGGGAACGTGAAAACGCAATTGCACACAAATCAGAAGGCGCTAAACAAGGAGGAGAACAAACGAGGCGCAGGGCAACACCTGTCGCTTTCTTTGGAGAAGGGCCCTTAATTCCCCCGGCTGATTCAGTTTGGGGCCGAGGGGCCGCCAGCAGCAGCTGCCAACTGCAGGCATCGCGTTACATCCGCCAAACAGCGGCTAAATCTGCTGAGGCTCGGACACAAAGCCCACAGAAGTAGCAAAGAGTAGGGCAAAGAAAAAAACACACAGAGCAGAGAGATTCTTAAACATGGAGACGGTGGCCCTGAAGTGCAAAACACAACATTGAATTGAATTGAATTTTGGCAATAATAAATAAAAGTACATATAAAATACAATATATATATAAAATTGCCGAGGATAACACAAAAAAGCACATAACTTATTTCCATTGTGGTCCTCATATGTGAACATGATACAGCATTTCAGCAAACACACTAAGAAACCAGAAAACACAGTTCAGAAAACATACTAAGAAATCTTGGAAAACGTATGAATGAAACATAAAAGCCAAGAATATTTCAGGAAATACGCGAATGACACCATAGCATAAACGCATTTCAGACAACATTAGCAAAACAAACAAACATGCAACAACAAAAACAAAAACACATTTTAGAGTTGGTGATGTGATGAGGCCCCATTTAACACAGCATATATGATGTCTTCCTTTTGGTATGGACTCCGGAATAATGTTCCAAAACATGGGCATTAGAAAGATTTTGAAACATTTCAAAACACTGTATACTTTTTTTAATCATTGACATGTTAGTAGTACAAAACTATGACCAAAAATATGACCAGCATTGTGCTTTAAAAAAAAAAAAATTTATATATATATATATACACCAGTTTATATCAACACTGCCTTGGTCTTAGCAATTAGCTTCAGCCAATCTGTTTATCACTGATGTCATGCATGGTAAATAGTTCTAATAGAAATTTAATAATATTACCAGCAATATATTTTTTATGTAATTATAAAGTGCATAAACACAATGAAAACACCACATTATCTTAATGTGAGAAAAGAAAAATAGTTGTGAGTTTACTGAGAATTATACTGCCAATGCCCTTCTGATACCCATGTATTTCTTTTTATAGTTTTTTTTTTTTTTTTTGAAAACCAGATTTCTGTCATATGATGCAAACATCAAAGATGAGTAGCGCAGCCACAGGTTTGATTGCTGACAGTGTTTTAAAAATATGAAGTTGTCCTTTAGCATGTTTTGCAACATGTTGTTGCACTTTATGATTTGTTAATGTGTAAATGATGTTGTGTTTTCACCATAGCAGGTTAAGCCGTACCTGTGGCAACTTGTACCAGGTTGTGTCGGACCCAGGTATGACGTGGCAGTGAATTCAGACCCTTTTTTGCAGGAGTTAACTACAGAGTTAATAACAGCTGATAAGCTGTGTAATTGGAGGCGATTCCTGAGTAGTTTAAAGGAGAATTCTGACATTTTTGAACCTGAGGTCTATTTTTAGATTGTTTTAGGTTAAACATTTCAATCTGGGCTAAAAGATTTTCATCAGTCCAGTTTGATCGTTATGTGTGCATATTTACCTCAGTAACGGTAAAGAAAAGTTTTAAAACCACTGATTACGAAGGCAGCGCCTTACCTCAGCATTCGTCTATAGCAATCCGGTAAAGTCGGCAGTGAATTCATAACAGTCATGACTGCACGTTCGTTTTTTTTAACCAATGAAGAAGAAGTGAAGTTATTTCATGGGTGAATATTTAGATAATTTTGAAAGTACAGATGAGCTATTTGATATTTGAAGCAAATACACTGAGAAATGGCTACCAACTGGGGTACAGAATATCCTGCTACACATCTTCAGGTATATTTGTTGATTAAAGTTGTTAAAGGATGTAACATTGTTGTGTGGTGACATCATTACATAGACATAGAACTGTGTCAGTGAAATCATTACCAACTCAAAAAATGGGATAATAAACAATCAAAACTAATACATTTCAAAGCATTCTTTTTCAGTACCCGAGTGATTTTCATCACTGACTCGGGTACGGATCTTTGTAGGCAAGACTTGACTCGCAACTGTTTTCACTTGTGTTAATATTCTCTCCAAAATGTTATCGTGTTTTCTCAATTGCGAATGTCTTTTCTTCAAGCGTTATGTGTTTTGCACTTCAGGGCCACTGTGCCTAAAGATGCTGGGGCGCGGTGTCATACATTTACACATTAGAACTAAAAATGCCAGATCATATTTTGCACATATACTGAACATAACTGTCATCCGGCTGCACATTAAACTAAAAAGAATATTTTTTTAAAAATACATAAAAATGTGACATCTCATACTGCATAAGGCAAAATTTTGGACAGCTGACCGACCCGCGGTGTATGTAAGGAGAAAAACAGAGCAGTCGGTCCCCTAAACCTAAAAAGATGATTAATTAAAGCCCGTCCAGCTCCTCGGGGCGCAAGCCGCAGACAAAGGGAGTTTGCGCTCATTGGCTGCGGCCGTGTGCGCTCTGTTGTCCCGCAGCGAGAGCAGCTCGGCCCCTATTCACATGTTAATCAGCCCCTATAAATACTAACAACAGACACTCAGCGCCAGCAGCACGTCTCACTGGGATTCGACAATAAACACGGGGACCATCGCCTGCGCGTTTTTTTTTTTCTTCGCACCAGTTCCGTTTGCCAGCTGCTCCTGATCGCTGACGCATCGGGAGGAAAAGCATCAGCGGGAGAAGCGGCGGCAATCCACCCAACATGGCCCCCTCGGCTCGGCCCAGCAAGGACGGACTCGGCTTGGATGAAGACGAATCCTGCTACGGGATCCAGAAACCGGACAGAAAGGTACAGGAGACAAAAAGAAAAAAAAAAAAGGAGCTTTGCGGACGCACTCGCGGTGACGCACTTGCGCCTTTTTGCACGGCTGCAAACTGCGCAGACTTGTAGGGTTAATTTTATTCTTTATTGTCGGTTATAGAAGCGGTTCATAGCGTGCACATGTGGTGTTTTACGCACAGCTGTTTGTGGTGTTCTCCTGCAGATCAGGAAACCTTTGGTGGAGAAGAAGAGGAGAGCTCGCATCAATGAGAGTTTGCAGGAGCTGCGCTCTTTGCTGGCAGACACAGACGTGAGTGCGGCACCCCGGATTCACCTGTTTGACTTTCTTTAGATAGAAACCCCATTTAATGCGGAAAAACATCACTGAAATTTAAAAAAGTGTCCTGGAGGCACAATACATAAGATCATGAAGGCGCAATTAAAATATAAAATCACCAATGTGACAAATATTATATAAGAATTGCATCAAATTTTAATGTTTTGAAGTCATTACAACATCCTCCGCAGGAAATTAAACTCCCATAGTGTTAAAATGAACACTATTCTTGAGTTGATTCTCAGTTAAAGTTACACTTTTAGTTGTGTTCAAATATTAAGTCTTTAGTAGTGTTAACTTCATGACACTTGCAAAGTGTATTTTCAACACTTCAGAGAGTTCTTTAACACTGTTGTAACCTTAGGGGGCATTCTTTATAGGAATACGCAGACAAAGGCTGGGTTGGGGTTGATCCCACAACCTTAAGGTTATAAGGGGACAGCTCAGTGGGTTAAGAAGTTGGGCTACAAATATGTAGATCTGGGTTCGATTCCTAGTCACACTTCCTATCTGTGTTCTTGTACAAGACACTTAATCTGCGTTGTTCCAGTCCACCCAGCTGTAAATGGGTGCCGGCCTTGGCTGGGGAAGTAACCAACCTGCTTCCAGATTGGTGCCCCATCCAGGAGGAAACAGACTCTCATCCACTTCAAGCTACGGAATCCAGGGATAAGCTTCGGCACCAATGGGCCTAGTCCTTCTTCTTCTTTATAGGAATACCACAGACAAAGGCCTTAGGTTGGGATTTAACCCACAACCTTGCGGTTATAAGGTGACAGCTCAGTGAGATAACAAGTTGAGCTACAAATATGTTGAACCAGGGTTTGAGTCCCGGTCACGCTATCCATCATTGGACAAGACACTTTTATCTGCATCATCCCAGTTCACCCAGCTGTAAATGGGTACCAGACTTGGCTGGGGAAGTAACCTGTGTTGGACCGGCGTTCCATCCAGGGGGACTCGTAGACTCTCATCCGCTTCACGCTACAGAATAAGGGGATAAGCACCGGCACCGATGGGCCTCAGAGCCTACATGGGACTGACTTCTTCACTCAACTCACAATGTACACATTCAGAGAGGAGGTCTGTGTGACCCCGGTGTACTGACAGCAGGGAGTAAGTGTGCTGTGTACTGATGGAGCTCAATTTGTCATGTCCACAGTTTCATTCTAAAATGGAGAATGCAGAGGTGCTGGAGATGACGGTGAAAAAAGTGGAGGACATCTTGAAGAACCGGACTCAAGGTGTGCACAGTTTCTAGCCTTCTGCTACTCGAGCTTTCTTCTTTTGAACCTGACAGAGTTTACATCCATTTTTGTCTGCAGGCTGAGAAAACATCATCTTTCTACTGCTTTTTCCCTCCTTTGTGTGTGTGTGTGTGTGTGTGGGGGGGGGGTTGGGGGGTGCACCTC
>OMMV01174904.1:0-18399 GCA_900302635.1 Chatrabus melanurus | reverse complement strand
GCTTAGCAGGGAATGTGAAAAAGGGACGTTTCCGAGCTTAAGACTGGCACCCGTCTTGGAATTAAAAGTAAAATTTAGTGGTCAAATATAGGTGCAAACATCAAAATAACATCAAATATGAATTCCTTGACCCCAAAAACCCTAGAACCCATGTATTACACATGATCATTGGCCATTATAGGAATTACGGTGGCCAATTTGGATTTGAGAGTCTCATGACTTCCGCCCACATTTTTGCGAGGGACATGGGAGCTAAATTCCTTATTTTACCATCCCAGAAGCCAAATCCATTGAAAAACAAAACTTCGCTCTCCACGGTCACGGAACTTTTCCAGATGACCCAACTAAAAAAAACCTAGTCAGAAGTTGAGCACAGAGGTTTTCTGCTCCTATGCCGTGCTAACTCAAAGCCTCTTCTCCAAGTTTGATAGTATGACCTCACGTGATACGTCCCTGGGATGGACAACATGTAGGCCTTGAAGGTGATCAGCGAGTCCTGATGCAAAACTATGCCCCAGCAGGTAAACATCTGAAATCATACCTTCCTCTGTGGGAAAGAACGCCATAAATACCTGTATAGTTGATGGTTGGAGTCTTTCGAAGCTGTCTGTTGACAAATGGAGCATGGCTGACTGATTTTATGGTGGATATTGATGGATTTTGTAGTGATCAATGCGGAGCGGTGAGGTATGTCTAATGGCATCCTAGAAAGTGAGGAATATGTGAAAATCGGTGGAAATGATGTTAATCCAAGATGGTGGCGGCCACTTTTGGCAGGGGGAAAAAAAGAAATATGTACCCACTAATTAATTAATTAACAACCCACTAATTAAGTAATTAGTGGGTTGTTAATCACGGCTAAAAATGTCCTCTGACACATCACATGTATGTCAACTATCAGTCTGTGCAATTATAGAACCGTAGGTATTCACATGGCAAAACATATAGCGGCAGAGAGAAACTTGGTTCCTTTAGCTGTATAGATTTATATGGCACAGTGTTCAGATACGCCTTACAAAGGAGGGTTCACAATGCGTGTACACACAGGGACACACACTTCATATTCCTCCTCTTCAGTCATCAAACTAAAACAAAACTTAATTGAAATAAAAAATGAATGCACGCTCATGACGGGACATGGCAGAGATCAGTTGGATGGAGATGGAGAGGAGTTGGTGTTGTAGGAGCGAGGCGCTAAATGATCTGCTGCACTCTGTGACACTTTTTGTGCAAATTCATTCCCCTACCAGAATCCCCATTCGACCATCTAAATAGAAAAGTGACAGGTTCGAGTATACACAGCGCTTAAAGACAATGACAGATGATAATCTGATTGATGTAATTAATGTATGCCCAAATCACCGATGATGAATTAAGATACGAAATACAACCTTTGCTCCGTGTGCCTTACTTTGTGCTCAGATCACATGCCTTGTAAATAGCATAGAGAAGTAGGACACACCAACAGACTGTATATATATATATGGACACGCCCCAAATGCAGTATAGACATTTGTACTGTGTCTTGCCAATAATTCGACACCTAATTTAAGACCGTATAACCAGAGGTTCTTGAGGTGAGGCATAAATGTGTGTGGAAGCACATACACAAACAAATGATTGCTAGAATACGTGCTCTATGTGAAATTTATTTGGGCAACACGTTGGTCATACGATTCCATGTTAAAATAATGAAAATTCATCACAGCCAACATGTCAAGGATTATTTGCCCTGTCATGACATCCTGTCATTTTAAGTCACTGATGGGGAACCTGAGGGATTAGATTCATCCTGCCGTGATTTTATCTGATGTTTGTTTGACATACAGTATATCGCCTGTTTTTGTGTTTCCCTTCTCACAAAGATCTTCCCGTCTTGCACTTTATATGTTTTTGTGTGTGAATAATTCGTGCATGACAGTCGTGTTCGCATCTGAGCTGTATTGGCCATTGTCACCAAATCACTTTTTTTTAAAAGTTGAGGCCAGGCTTAAAATGATTGGTCTGTTGCAGCTTGGCAGAGGTTTACGCTCCTCTGAGTGCCTGTCTAGTTTGTTAATTTGCTTAACACCTAAATGAAATTGCACTTTCAGAGCAATTTGTGTCCATGTTTGATGATGAGTAAAGAACAGATTCAGGGTGGAGCTATTATAAAAATCCTATTGTTTATCCACAGCATGGAAACAATATGTGTGTTTTTGTTGTAATACAGAAACTCATTTCCCTTTCTGTCTGTCCTGTCGTGCACAGTGTGGATGGTAACTATCAGGTGGCGTATTACTGCAACACACTGGTGTCCTCTGACGGCTGTGTCTTCTGGCTGCCTCCGGCAATATACCGCAGTGCATGTGCCATCACTGTCAACTATTTCCCCTTTGACTGGCAGAACTGCACCATGGTATTCCGGTGAGTAGTAGGGGAGACCGGGGACAATTGTAACACATTTGACTTGCCAATTTTTGTGTTAGAGCTCACATCCTGTATTTTAAATTAGTTTACATTTGAAATAACTACAAAAAGCAGTTATTTCAAATTGTATCACAATGGCTACCGCTGAAAAAAATCAGGACAAATACGAGTTTCATGATTATAACCTACAATAAGAATGAGCTATGTCAAACAATGCACTATTCAAAACTGACTATCACAAATCGAGGAGTTTTACGGTTTTCATGTCAAAAGTAAAATTTGCACATTGTTTTTCAATTTGACATTTTTTGCAGTAATTTACATTTATGTGAACACTGACATGTAAAAAGGAGAACTTTGGCTACAGCTAATGGTCATTAGCTTCAGCGATGATAAGATGCCCAAACCAAAATCTGTCTAGTTTTCCTTCGCATCATATTCATCTTTAGCCGCACTAAGCGCGCTAAGCTTGCATTTTGTTATTACAGTTGTATTTGCACTTCATTTTTAGCTAACTGGAGAAAGGAATAAGACAAAATGAATTTCGAACAAACAACATCCATGCTCGTGCACATACAGACCCAGCACTGGCTGTAGCCTTTAAATATAACATTTATAATTTGATATGGATGCACATTCCTGGACTGTCCAGCAGGGGCCACTGTTCAGCAGGTGGCAGCACAACACATGATGTCTTCCTTTTCATTGTGGAACCATCTGCAGCCACACATTCTAACCATTGTTTAATTCCAGTTTTACTTTCCTGTTCTATTGTATATTTTGTACCGTATTTGGGCATGTAGTGGGCAACATATTTGGTTTGTTGTGTGTTCTCCCTGTGAACAGCTCCCAGTCTTACAGCGCCAACGAGATCGAGCTGCTCCTCCAAGTGGACGAAAACGTGACGTTGGAGTGGGTGGACATTGATCCCGGGGCTTTCACAGGTACAGAACCGGCACACCATCAGATCACGTGACTAGATAACCCACAGGGGACACTTAAAGTGTCACTTTGTCTATGTGATGTGCTGCAAGATGTTGTTCTGCATGGAAATAATGACACACGTTGAATGTGGTGTTTTTAGAGAACGGAGAGTGGGTCATCAAACACAGGGCTGCTAAGAAGGTGATCAACACGCAGTACACCAAAGATGAGCTGGATTACCAGGAGGTGGTCTATTTCCTCATCATCCAGCGGAAGCCGCTCTTCTACATCATCAACATCATCGTTCCATGTGTGCTCTTCTCCTCCCTTGGCCTTCTGGTCTACTTCTTACCTGCCAAAGGTCTTTCCCCCCCCCCCGCTCTTTAATCTTGCACAACATGACCTTTGTGTTATAAATCTCATACGAGAGTTCAGTTGGAATATATTGGTCAGATGACTGCGTTAGCTTGCAGTACTCTTTACCTGGTAGTGGTTAAAATGAATGAAAGTTCATTTCTGTACAAAGACGTAGCTGCATGACGTTGGCAGAGAGGGTGGCTCTATTAAAGAGCCGGGTCCATAAGTTCGAGCAGCTTTTTACAGCAGAGTTAGATGTTCCAAGCACACCAGACAGCATTAGCCGTGGGCCAGCTAGTGCACCCATTAGCTCCAGCTTTGTCTCGCCAGCAGAGGATGGTTTTTGCACTGTTCTCAGGTGTAAGGATGCACATAAAGCCTGGAATCCGGTTGTGCTGCCCAGCAGTCGACAGTCCCCATTACCAACTGTAAACTAGTTTTCTGCTCTTGCTAGCCCTGTTGATAGTCATGCTGTTTTATTGGCATTTTCAGCCCCTTTCAACAGGCCGAAAGCCTGCACATTAGTGATAGGGGATATCATTACCCGCAAAGTTAGATTACAGTCACCAGCCAATGTTAAATGTTTCCCAGGGGCCAGACTTTCCAACATAGCTTCTCATCTTAAACCCGGTCTACACTGTGAGATTTCAGCAATCTTATAAGTTCACTGCAAGCCACACTGTGCGACATGGATTTATTTAAGTTAGGTAAGACTCCAAGTTTGATGTGTGCAGACTGTACAATGTACAGTCTGACGCGTCATCACATCATCCCGACAATGGAAAAAGAAGCTCATATTTGCCGGCATGTCACACAAAATCACACTAGAGATGACAAAGCTCATTTATGATAGTATAGTGAACAAACTATATGTTTCTGGTGAGGGTGACTGCTTTTATCAGCTGTTTAGAAACAAATTTCATTCATTTTTTTTGTTTGTTTGTTTTTTAATGAAAAGACTGGGATGAACCGCTTCTGCTCCATACCTCGCCTGCGCTTTTCTGCCAGGAAAAAAAAAAAACCATTATGCACACAGGCTATATTGCATCATTTCATGCTGGATTTTGAGACATGGGCTGTAGGATTTCAAAAGCTATCTGATATTTTTCCCAGGCCATCTCTGGTCGCAAGAACCGCCATCGTTGAATCTATCACACAGTGCGACGTGAGACCACTGTTTCAGAACCATGACCAAAGACAACACCACGTGTCTTTCACAATGCTGATCTCTCGTCTGCGACAGCCGAAAATCACACGGGGCCTCAGGGTGTTGGCTTAAAGTGGTTCATTAGTGCTGTTTGCAAATTATTGATTTGGTACTATTCATCTACATTCTGTGATTTTAAGGGGACTTTAAGGGTTCACAAACAGAGACGATCGGGGCCATTTTAATCTGCCACTGGCGATCACAGCAACCTATGAAAGGATCGGACGAGTGACAGACACACAGATGAGTCATCGATCAAATGCACATAACGTAGAAACAAACACAGTATATGGTGATACACGCGTCATCACATGTATCGTGCTTCAGTATCAACTTTGGTCAAGATACAGATTGACTGGTAGATCGCTATAGATGGGTTGACAACCCTTGCACCAAGTACACATCAACAGAACTGCTATTTCGAGATGTACTTCAGGATTTACCGAATTGGATCTTCCTGTTCTTGTTGAGTTTGAGAACACAGAGGTCTTCTACAAAATGTTATTAACTGGAACTTTCAGTATCACACATAGAGAAAGATAGAAGAACTAGAGGGCTGATCATATGGAGTTCTCTACCATCACTCAAGGGGGCTGGAAGTGCTCCCGAACAACGTAAACCAATGCAAACCAGTCACTTTACAACGAAGCAGTGCATACATTTATCTTAGCAAAATCAATTAATGCATAGTACTTACTACAAATGCATTTAATAAAAAGTATATTTTCTTGCCTTGAATTGACAATTTAGGGACAGAATGTCCTTGGACAGCTTTGAGCTGGAGTCACTAACGATCGCCATGCCCAGTACAGCTACACAGCATTCAGTGAGTTACAAAAATGTAATGCTTTAAAGTCCATCCATGCATGCAAAACTTTGTAAATCCATGCATCAGTCTTGGATAATATCCTGGCAAAATGTAAATAATTCAAAATAGCAGTCATTATTTCTATAGCTTTGCGGTGCGGTGCTGTTTTTACATTCATGCAATATAAGATGTATGTTATCATCATGAACACCAATGCTTCTGGTCACGCTGTTGCATTTTGTCTTGATTTTCTTTTTCCTTTTTTTTTTTTTTTTTTAAAAGGAAAAAAAAGTTCTAATACTAACGTGTGGAAAGATGGTTTTTTCACCAGCCTTTCTTTGGTTAAAACAATAATAACACGCACAGCTATAAGGCATTTCCACGGCAACATGGAGGCTCACATACACTATAGAACCAGGTAAATAAAGTAGTGCAACGGTGAACAGGTAAACAAACTGGTTGAGTCGGTTTCAACATTGCAGAACGTTGCTTTCATTGCACTGCAAGTAGCACCGTTCGCTGATGGCAGCACTGCCTCCTTGGTGGCACACGGTCACGTGATGCGTCCACCCTCTAGTTCTTCTATCGTTCTATATGACTGTGTTTCT
The DNA here is from genome assembly GCA_900302635.1 of Chatrabus melanurus. Taxonomy (NCBI): domain Eukaryota; kingdom Metazoa; phylum Chordata; class Actinopteri; order Batrachoidiformes; family Batrachoididae; genus Chatrabus; species Chatrabus melanurus. The sequence goes on along the minus strand of OMMV01174904.1, from coordinate 12,086 downwards.
CAACCCTGGTCCTCTGGTTCCAAAATACTGCACATTTTCCATTTGCCCTTGAACTAATCAGAGCAGATCAGCTCAGCCAGGTGTGTTCAGCTAATCAACAGCTGACTGAGCTGATCTGCTCTGATTAGTTCAAGGACAAATGGAAAATGTGCAGGACTTTGGGTCCCGAGGACCAGGATTGAGAAACACTGCTCTATGGTATCACCATACTCTGTTTTCACCAAGGCTACTTGTAACATCTCTGACTGAATGTTGCTTTGTGCAGCCGGCGGTCAGAAGTGCACGATGTCTATTACGACTCTTCTGGGCCAGACGGTGTTCCTCTTTCTTATTGCTAAGAAGGTTCCTGAAACATCAAAGGCAGTGCCACTTATTGGAAAGTAAGACCTCAGAGGCTCCCTAAGATTTCAGATCTCAGTGTCTGTGCTCAGTGATCCCACACCGCGTTGATCTGACTGCAGGTATCTGATGTTTGTGATGTCCGTGACCACCATGGTGGTGATGAACTGTGTGATTGTCCTCAACATCTCCCTGAGAACTCCGAGCACTCACACCATGACAGACAGCGTCCGAAAGGTGAGGCGATCTTCACACCGAACCCTTTTCCAAACATAAGACACCAGTTTACACTTTGACCTTGTGTGACCTTTAGATCTTTCTGAACCTCCTGCCTCGGCTGCTGAGGATGCGAATGCAACCGTGGACACAGAACAAGAGCAACGCCGCAGAAGTTGGCGGCGGCCAAATTCAGTTTAATGACAGGAACGGTGCCTTCCTGGTGCCCTGCAGACGCCGCAGCTCCATGAGACTCATTACCAAAGCGGAGGAATACGCCACGAAAACAGCTCGGTCTGAACTCATGTTTAACCAACTGAGGGAGAGGAACGGATTGATAAAGTCGGTTTTAGATAAGCTGAGTAAGTATTGCAATGAATTTGCGTGTGTGCGTTTACATGCACGTCTCCCGTCACGAATGCAGGTTTACTTTCGCTGCACCTAGATGACGGGTTGGAGGGGAGCACGGCCGAGCAGATTGGCGCGAGTCTGGCAAAAGCCTCTCCAGCACTGAAACAATGTGTCACCTCCTGCAAGCACATCGCTGAGAATGCGCGACAGCAGAACAACTTCCAGTGTGTAAGTTCTACGTCTGCACCGCCGCCAGATTTTTAAAGAAATCGCATGCGCATGTGGACTGTAGGGAGATAGGATAAACACGATGTTAACTTTGTGTGGTAATTTCTCGTGCTCTCTTCTCCAGGAGAATGAGGAGTGGTTCCTGGCCGCCCGGGTGATTGACAGAGCCTGCTTTATCGTCATGGCGCTGGTATTTTTTATTGGCACTATTGGGATCTTCTTGATCGGCCATTTCAATCAGCCTCCACCCATACCGTTCCACGGGGATCCTAAGAAGTACCTTCCTCCTGAGGTAATCTAATTCCGAGTGGCGTGTAGGAGCACAACTCCTGAACTGAAGCATGATTCAGATTTCATCCATTTTAACCAGGATGGATGTGACGATGTCCATCAGTGAACCCACAGACTGGAATGAGGCGCATTCTGCATTTGTGTTGGCTGCTAATGTGGATCCGTGGAGCAGCACAAGTTGAATTTAGTCGTTGATGGTGATGATCTTGTGTGGAAAGCATGCTTGAGTCATACACTGGTGTTAACTGAAAACTTATTTTTGAGTTTTTGCTTTACAAAGTGTAATTCTGCAATATGGGGAAAAGCAATAAACTTTTAGTGTCTCTTAATACTTTCTGTAAGTATAAAGTGTTGTGCAAAAAAATTTTGATCTCCCCCCCCCATTCATTATTAGGTCAATAGAAAATCAAATTTAAATAAACATTCCTATTCCAACTAAAAGCATTTTCTAATTCATTAAAGAAATAAAACAAGTAATGTATATGCTAGTGCATGTGTAAACCCTGCACTAATTATAGCCATTAAATATGAAATTCAAAAAAAGCGCAATCCTACTTTCATAGTTTACCAGCGCAGAGAATCATCAAGTTACAAACCTCATTTAAAAAAAAAAAAAAAAAGTACTCCAGTACATCAACTGGCTGTAAAAGTGATGATTTAGTCACATTATACTAAAAGGGGCACATACTTATGCATGCCATTGTTTTGGTTTTGGCATTTTTCTTTAATTTATGTCATGTTCTAGAGATTTGTTTCACTTTGAGTTTAAAGGGAATCATTTTCAGGAAATTGTCACAAAAATATAAATGTGTAAAAGATAAAGGGAGCACAAACTTTTTTGCAGCACTATATACAGGGTCTCACTCCAAATGGTGTTAAATCGACTCTAGCATGGTGTTAAAACAATTCTATTAAAGTTGATCAACTTGATTTAACACTGTGATCGAGTTGTTTTAACAGTATTTGGAGTCAGACCAAATGAACTCACTGCAGAGTCAATTTAACTCTGCAAAATTTACTGTGCAAGTAAGTTCACAATATGTGATACGGTGTTGATCACACATACATTAAAAACTGTAACAGAAGGAAGATGAGACAAAAAATGTTCTTAAATCAATAAAACTATTTTTCTCACTGTTCTAATTACATTTTCCTAATCCAGAGAGTTGTATTTTCAATCACGTAAAAGAAGAAGAAGAAGGGTCTTTATTGTCATTGTACATACATACCACGAAATTTGTCCTCTGCATTTAATCCATCCTAATTATAGTTAGAAACAATCCAACCACTAGGAGCAGTGGGCGGCCACAGTCCGGTGCCCCGGGACCAACTCCAGATGTCGAGACTCTGCCTTGGTCAAGGGCAGAAAAAGGAGCAGACCCTAATGAGCATGTTTTTGGGGGGGTTCTTGATGGTGGGAGGAAACTGGAGTGCCCGGAGGAAACCCACGCAGACACGGGGAGAACATGCAAACTCCACACAGAAAGGGACTGGGCATGATGGGAATCGAACCCCAGACCTTCTTGCTGTGAGGCAAAAGTGCTAACCACTGACCCACCAAAGAGTTGATCGCCACCTTCCACATGTCCTCCTGAGGTCGGATGAACCACGTACCCCCTCCCACGCCCACACGGCCCCCCACCTGTGGAAGCAGGATGTCACCGACATGCCTGAGCGGAAACTTTTTACCCCAACAAAAGGCAGATCCGGCTGGTTGGGATAGAAACAGAGTTGGGGGAGTGAGACAGCAGCGGGTGAAAGATCCCCAATTGTGCACAAAATTAAACACTACTATGTGAATATTCACACAAAACTTCTCCTCAGCAACACTTGAGGATAGGTTTCCTCCTCACTGAGCTTCGCTCCTTTAGATGACCACAGTGCCTAAGCGCCCCGGATATATACCACATATATGGTAAGAAACAGAATTTGAATAATCTATTGTGATACTGTCTTTGTGCTGTGTTATTTCATACAGTGATCATAAATGCTGTGAAGACATTAAGTGGAATATTTTCCACGGCTGCAGTGTGAGCGTGCAGGCTGGACGCTGTGTTTAAACTCACTTTATCTTAAAGGGATGATGTGTCAATCTGCTGCAAAGGACACTGTGGTTTGACAAAAGATGTTTTCTTTGACCTTTGATTTGCAGGAAATCACATGCAAACAAAAGGTCTACTTTACATGTGCCTGCCTATCCAGACATGTACCACTGTGCCAACATTCTTACTTAAACTAATATATAAAAGAATACCAGCAAATTATTTTAAAAGATGCCAATGTGGTTCAAAACAGGTGGTTCACTGGTTTTTAAGTGAATCTATTAAAAACCAAAATTTCAAAGCTGAATGTGCAGTTTTTAGAGTTACTGACATATTTTGCAGACCCCCTCACTCCCTGACTCGCTCACTGACTCCACTATGTCAATGTTTGCCCTGCTAATCGCAGGGAATGAAAGTCATTTTAAGAGTTACCCTATTGTCTAGAAACAGTTATTATACTATTAAAATCAAATGAATGTGTTGTATTTACTTTCAGTCCATACGGCCATTCCTTAAGGCGCAGTCACACGATGATGTTTACCTCAGCATTTGGTGAACACGGTGAAAGGGAGAGAAAGGTGGCCAAATGTCAGTGAAAATCACGTTCCCGGAGTTTGGTAGCGGACCTCAAACGCAGCACGGCATTCCGCAACATGATGCTAGTGGAGGTCAGCAGAGGCGGGGGTTGGTCAGCAGAGGCGGGCGTTGGTCAGCGCTCCATTAGAACACGTGGGACCTTTACCAACGTGGCAACGTGCGGGAGAGGGGTTCGGCACACCACTCTCCAGTGATTCTGAGCAGGCAGGGCAAAGCAGCACCCAGCATAGATGATCCCACCAGTAACTTTGACTAGCGATTGCTAGCGGATGCTAGCGAAGGCTAACGAAGGCTACCTTGGTCGTAGCGGAGATTAACTTTCTCTACCGGTCTCCAACGTAGCCACAGGTACATCGACAATCGCCGAAATATTTTCAACATGTTGAAAATTTCGGACGTGGTCGCCATTCATCAGTGAACGCTGGCGAAGGCCAGCAGAGGCTACCGGAAGCTAGTGATCACCGACGAATGCAAATACGTTCATCTACATTGGCCCAAACGCCTAGGTGTGACTGGGCCTTTAGCTCCTGATAAACATGATGCTGCTGATCTTATTTACTAATGTGCAGAGGCACAGTAAAACTTTTAGGCACATTTTCCAAAAGCTTTTAAAAATTAAAAGCTGCTACTTGCTACTTTTATGCAACAGAGGGGTTAGCTTCATTCGTTTCCCATAGCGATGAGGGATTAGTGGCCTGTCGCTACACAGAGAGGCGTTTATCCCAACGTCCGGTAAGAAGACTTCTTTACAGAAACTGGGATCTCAGAAAAGCCTAAATGCATCGCCTGGCTTTAAAGTGACAGATGCAGAAAAGTGTACATGCAAATGATTATTTGAGGGTTTGCCTGCATCCATTCATGGCTAAAGATGGGAGTGGACATCAGGGCTGCGCATGGTTGTACAATTTTACAATGATTGGGATTCATAAACGAAGAATGCAGCTGCCCATTTCCGCTGTTGTGTTTACACACAGTTTGAGTTGTGATTCTACTCAGAGTTTTCTAAATGAGGCCTCTGGTTCATTTGTTTTTTTCATTACCCATAATGCAACGCATCTCTACGCAACGGTGCACGTGCGTGAAATCGTTGGAAGCGTTCCGGTTTGTGTTTCTCTCTACGTGGAGTCACATTTTCAACGCTAATATTTCAAATCTTTCAGGAATATGACTATCCTAACATCGTCAAAGTTTAGGGAACTGTCAGCAAGGCAAATTTCAACCGTCGGTAAATTTTGTTCAGTGCATTTTTGCTTGAATCCTCAAGGAAATAATAAATAACTCGCAGTGAAGAGAACTGCCAAACCAGCAGCCTTCAAATGATTTTGCGTGTATGCACCATTGCACAGTGATATGTTGCATTATGGGTAATGACAGTGCTGTCACATGTCAGAGTCTAATGAGTTAATCCAAAGATTCAGTTAATTATTGTACAATAAATCATAAAATCTAATATTTGTCACACCAGTTCAATCTGATTTAATTCATTCATATTTGAATTTGGACAAAAAAGTAGAGCTACAAAAACTAGAACACTTACTAAAGAATTCATAATTGTGTAGAAGGGAAGCTGCCACTGGCATCACTAATTCCCTAATATAGTACAATCTAGTCACAAATTTTGAGAAAATAATGCAGCAGGGGTTCTAACAACTCGTCAAAACTTTGCAAAGTATTGAACTTTTGTTCCCTGCAACTCCAAGTGTGACACCAGTGTGGTATCCAAGAAAAAGAAGAGAGGGGGAAAAGCATGGATGCAGATAAACGGTAAAAATTCTCTCTGGGTGTCACACTTTTCTGCAGCACACAGTGTGTTCATGGGTTCTTTTTTTAAATTCCTGTCTATCTTACTCCATGTCATTTTGAGCCATCTGTATTTTTAGTTTCATACCACGTCAGCGGTGACCAATCAGCCTCTTCCCTTCGGTCCACTGGAGCGAGAGAAGCACATCCACATGTTCTTCAGAGCGTTCCAGAACCGATGTGGGCCTTCCAGTGATTCCCAGGAGACACATGGATCCAAATCCAAATTAAGACCTCCTGACTGGAAATCTGGTGAGCAGTTTTCAGGACTGGCTCCAGAGATGGAGAACGGCCGTGTGCGGCTACCTGAGAAACGTAAGGAGCAGTGGACTGAAGGTCCAGCGAGTCCAGACTCCATGTTGGATCCTGTCACTCAAATACACATCACTGCCAAACCAGAGCTGCAGGGTCGGTATAAAGTAGTGATTTGTGCCGTTCGGTGTGTGGAAATTGATTCAAACTGAATAGTGCTTCCTCATTGTAGGTCCACAGTGTGTCCCCAGGAGGATCTACAGCATCTCCACTGGACACAGCGGGACGCAGCTGTTTGTGGGCGTGGAAGGTTCGTTTCATCTGAGCTTATCAATACAGCCGATTCCCTCTTCTTTTATTTACCTAAGATTTTCTGTGTGTGTGTCGCTTTCTTCCTGCTGTCAGAGAGTTCTTGCCCGTGCCTCCAGTGTTGTGGTCCGGCTCGTGCATGCACCTTGCAAGGTTTCGACTGTCACGGCCGCCGGGCCTTCTACTTTGAAAGGCCCCTTCGGGCGGACGCTTGCTGCTTTGGCTGCTGCCTCATGGAGATGAGAGCCTACACGCCTGAAAAACACCTCATTGGCACTGTAACTCAGAGGTAGCCTAAGTCAGAATGACTCTGCTTCGATTAACTTAAAGGGGAATTCCAGGATTTTTCAACATGAACCCCATTTTTAGAGGTTTTTGGGTTCAACTTTTCACTTCAGACAAAAACGATTTTAATCGATCCAGTACTGACTTAGAATGCAAACACGTCACAGCCTAAACAGCTGTGCAATGTAAGGCTGCGGGGGCAAGCTAAACACTAGAGCCCGACCGATATATCAGTTGGCCGATAGGACCAATAACATTTTTCAATGGCCAAAAACACTCTGGCTGCTGGAAATGGTGTCATTATGTAGTTTGTCCAGCAGAGGGTGCTTCAACAGCATTGTTTACAATGCTGTCAAGCAAGGGTGGGACCCCATCACCCCTTGGCCCCATTAGCTACAAGAGATAGAGTAAAAGCGACCAGCTGCCATTCATTTTCAATCAGAGTGGGCGTTTTACAGTGACAAGAGACAAGTGGTCAGTCGCTATGCCGCCAGCTAGGCGGAGCCAAAACAGATCAGTCTATTTTATGCAAATGCTGAGCGATGCCACACCGCGGCTGCCAACTAGATTGAAGGCAACGTGACGGCAGCGTGACGTTCATTAGTTTGTTGCTCGAACAAAATAATCCAATATAGCGGAATATCATCCCAGACGGCTGTATTTCTGTATAAATCAAATATGTTTGCCATTTTTTCTCTAATATTTTGTAAAAGTTAGTGAGAAATAAACACTTCCACATGTTTTGTCAAAAATATCGGTATCATAAATTTTTTACTCCCTAATATCAGTATCGGCCCCCAGAAAATCCATATCGGTCGGACTCTACTAAACACCTCAAAGTAAACTACTTCTTGTCGTCAGTAAGTATAGGCAAAAATGTCATTAGACGTGTCTGGTAGCACGGGAAGGATCCCGACGGAGGTGCACGTGTGCATGTTGGCCTCAGTTAATGTAAAGAAACTTTTTAAAAAGACTGATTATACAGTTAGCGTCTTACGTTAGCCTTCTTTTGTTTTGGCGATGTCGCTCTACAAGTCAATTGTGAACGAGGGATTTGTCCCTGTTGAAAGCAGGACAGTTTCCGTTATTTCCACAGCATTTACCTTTGGAACAGCGTAACGTCATAGAAAGTGACGCCGTATTTACAGCCAAGGTTGATACTCATTTACAGCCGGTTGGACTGTAATGATGCAGATGGAGTGTCTTGTCCAAGAACATAAGACGTGCATCGTGATCAGGAATTGAACCCAGGTCTCCGTAATGGTAGGCAGCACGCTTGGCATGACATAATGCTGCTTGAGTTGAGGAATGACTTGTGGATGTTCCAAATCTGGATTCTACATGGTTTCTGTTATCTGCTACACGAACAATGGTAAAGAAGATCGAGCAGTCGGAAGATCTCCCATTCCTTGTCGTAATCACAAGTGTCCCATCCTACTGGCTTCTCGTCAATGTATCCAGAAATGTGTGCCATGCCACAGACGAGCAGGTGTCAACATGAAAATAGAGTTGAAACGCGTGAACAGACTGCTACGGAAAGTCGACATAACAAAAACAAATGTAAAAGTCAAATTTCGGCTGTTGCCGGGTCGACAATTTTCTGTAAACGGAACCAGCTACGAAGTCCTTTGTTAAACTTTTAAAGTGCCACAACGCTGCCCAACTGACCTTTGCAATTTTACACTCCATATAGACAACTTGATCATGATTTCCATGTTGCTTCTGAGCCAACATAGAAGCCCGTGCCTGGAAATAGCACGGAAAGCCTTTAGTGTTCCACACAGCCAGGGTGGAGTTGATGCACCAACAGCTGCCTGCACACAGCCACACTGCAGTTGCTGTACTGGGAGGGAAGGAATTTGGTATCCTTCCTAATGGGAACACTGCCTCGTACATCCAATCCAAAATACTTTTTTCAAATGGCCTGCTGATTTTGAGATTAGATCGGACTCCTTTGTGTGCTAGACATTTTGTTTTTCCACGAACGACAAACGAAGTCGAGTCCAATGAAGTCTGACCCACCAGTGTTCAATTTGACGTAAATATTATTTCAGTTCGGATACAATAATACCTGCACGGTAGGGCCGGGCGATTAATTGAATTTTGGTTTAAATTACAATTTTGGCTTACAATGATTATGAAAATAACATAATCGAGATAAAAAAAAGATTGTATTTCTGCATTCCGTTTTACGAAGCGCCCCCTTTTGTCGTGTGATAAATCCAAGCGCCAACCTCCGGTGCGTTTGTGCCACGTGCAGACGGCCTCTGCTCTGCTAGCTGCTGTGGACTTGACTCGTTTGTCCTTTCTGAGCATTTTATTACCACTATCTGAGCTCATACAGGCGGCACGGTGGCTTAGTGGTTAGCACTGTTACCTCACAGCAAGAAGGTCCCAGGTTCGCTTCCCACCTGGTCCTTTCTGTGTGGAGTTTGCATGTTCTCCTCGTGTTTGCGTGGGTTCTCTCCGGGTGCTCCGGCTTCCTCCCACTTCCAAAGACATGCAGGTTAGGTGAACTGATGACTCTAAATTGACCGTAGGTGTGAATGTGTTTGTCTGTCTATATGTGGCCCTGCGATGGACTGGCGGCCTGTCCAGGGTGAACCCCGCCTCTCGACCCAATGACCGCTGGGATAGGCTCCAGCGCCCCCCCATGACTCTTAATTGGAGTAAGCGGGTATAAGAAATGAATGAATGAGATAATATGGCTTGCCATATGGTTAATTGTGCTAAGAAGTCAGAGTGCCAATATTTCCATTGGGTGAAATTTTAACATGATTTAATTTGTATGTTAGCATCGTTAGCTCTAATTAGCAGGTATTGATAGCTTGGTGACATTCGGTCCCCTGGTGGTGCCACGGTTACTGAGGCAATATGCGGGTCATAGTTTTATATTCACGCCCAAGCAACGCGTGATGAAAACCACCACCAAGTCTGCGCAACTATGTGTTAATCAAACACCGAACCAAAGTTAGCCACAGCTTGCTTGGTAGCTACAAGACGGGGGACGTGGTCGGGGGTCATTCGTCCCTCCCAGGTCACACCTGTCTGGCCTATGCTCCACCTCTTTACCCATTTATGGCTTGGCCAGGAGTTATACTTTTACTTTAATTTGCTGTACAGTTCAATGATGTCAATGAGGAATCATGTTTTTGATTTAAATGTTGGCCAAAATAATAGTGATTATGATTTTATTTTTTTTTGTATTCAAGCAGCCTGAAAGCACAATTGCACCAATGTCATCATTTATGACATCAAACAATGCTGTTAGTGCTGCAGACGCATGCGATGGACCGAGCAACAAGGCTGGGATGTAGCCAGTGTCTTATCGCCATGGTTACATTAAGTCGTGTGTTGTATTGATGATTGTGCCGTCAGGTGGAGTATGTTCACTCCTCTGCTTGAAGTACGCGATTCAGGAGGAGCGCCTACAGTCAGAATCCAGGGATCCTGCTGCCCGTGCCGCTGTTCCTCCAACCAACAATTCCAGGTCCAAACACATTAACAAAGTATGTTTATAAAGCTTTTCAGTAGTTTTCATGACGTATATTTGACTTTTTAAAAATCACACACCAGATTGTCTCCAACATTGGTGAGAAAATGGGAACAATATGGAAGAAATGGCCCGGCTTCAACGCCCAATGCAATATGGACCATGAGTATTTCGGACTGGAAAGTGAGTTCTAACTTTTGCAGACTTGGTTTCATTCTTGGCATTTTTAAAAAATGTCGTTTATTAATTGAACTAAATTTTCTAGTGCCGCAGAGTATGGAATCACACACCAAACTGCTTCTTCTGGCAGCCACGTTCTTACTGGTAAGTTTTCTGTTGTCCGTGTGCCATCGGTCTTAACAGGTGAGAACACTGATCATCACAACATGTGCATTTAGCCACTCTTACACCACAAACACTTCAAATGGCAGTTCAATGTGAGAATTACACTGCTGCTCAGAATTTTTGGCACCCCTGAATTCTGAGCACAGAATTTAAAATACGTTTAGAAATAAGTGCAGATTAAATTCAGCATTTTTGTCATTTCATAGGATCAAAATATTTAATAAAATAAAATGCCTTCTTTTGTTGGGTGGGGGTGATGGTGGTATAAAAGTCCCAAACTTATTAAACAACAACAATGTGCAATAAAAATACACATACATAAAATGTATGTCAAAGTTACTGACACAATTTGATGAATTTACAATAAATCAATTTCATAGAGTTTTCTGTAGCTGTGAGAAACTGCACAGTGCAACCACTGCACTGTCAGGGTTGTCTTGGTGGCTTCCCTCACTAGTCTCCTTGCACGGTCACAACAGTTTTGTTTTTTTAGAACTGCCTACTCCAGACAGATTTACCAAAGTGTCCCCCCGTTGCTCGGGGTCACGATCTGCATTGGGATTTGGCATTAGGTTTTACGCCAGATGCCATCCCTGATGCAGCACCAACAAACCTGCACACAGCTCCTAGTTTTCCCCAAGTTGTCTCCCAGCCAAGTACTAATCAGGACCTAGACTGCTTCAGTTCTGAGGGCTGAGGGGATCAGGTGTGGTCAGAGCGGTGTGTGTGTGTGTGCCAGTAACTTTGTGACACATTTTGTCTATTTTCTTCCTTTCACTATATAAAAGACTTGCTGTTGTTCAATAACTTTGGACGCTCTATTAAATATTCTGATTATACAAATTCGGTTCATTGGCATTGATTTCTGACTTTTTTTCCTTTTTTTAAATTCTGCACTTAAAATTCAGAGGTGCCAATAATTCCAACCAGCACTGCACTATATCCATATGTCATCATTCCCGAGAGGCTAACCTACTGTGTAAAACGTTTAGGTCTATTAAAATAAGTCCATCCTTTAAAAATTCTCTGCAACAATACTATATATTATTTACTGATTAACAAGCTGAAATCTACAGAACTCTTCCAAAGTATGATCTGCTCAGAGGGTACTATTTTGTCATATAAAATGTGTGACTTATCGGTACAGAGTTACCGTGTTCACAATGACGCGTCCATACACAGATGAACATGTGGCAGATTTAAACAAATGGCATAAAATCTGATCTAAAACAAAATGTTGTAATTGATATAATAAAATCCTCATTTTGTCATGTCCCTACAGAATCACATGTTCTTTGAGATGAGCTGATCAAATGTCTGCTCCGTCTGTGTGACATAAGGCACTGTGACCGTCACGGCACATCCCACGGAAGCGGTGAAGGAGAAAGTCACAACTCCGACAGCTGCGGTTCATTTCTGAAAGTGACACTTTGACCACATTTCAGCAGCAGATGCAAATTTGCCATTTATTGCTGTAATAATCCATCGGGTGGACTTCTGACACACCTGCTCCCTTCAGCACACAGCTTCTTTTTTTT
>OMMV01174903.1:0-15791 GCA_900302635.1 Chatrabus melanurus | reverse complement strand
GATCTTGTGTGTTGAAATCCTGCGAATGGTGAGGGTGAGGAGTCCAGACGCTGACAGCTGGTAATCCAGTCCGCAGTCCAGCTTCAGCCTTACCCTTGTGAAGCGCCTTGAGGTGACTATGTTGTGATTTGGCGCTATATAAATAAATTGAATTGAATTGAATTGAATTGAATTTATCTGAGGTCAAACGTAAAAATTGTCTCTTCCAGTTATTTTCAGAAAAAACTAGTCAATTGAAGGAAATAGAAACTAGTGGTCACTAAAGGCTAAAATCTGCTATTTACGCAGCAACACCCTCAGTGTTAATTTAACTCTCCAAGTGTTAAAGTTAACACTTGAGTAATTCTCACCAGTTGAGTTAAAATTACCCTTTCAATAATGTTAAAATATTAACTCTTTAATAGTGTTAACAAGAAGTGAAGTTTCTGCAGAGTTTCTCACATATTTAAATGTATTTTCAACATTATAGAGAGTATGTTAACACTGATATTATTTATGCATTGTGTACATCATGGATAAAGGCTTCAGGATGGGTTAGAATCTACAACCTTTAAGTTGGGAGCTAACAGCACTGTCATAGCACCACCTCTGAAAACTCCCAGCAGGTGTCACAAGAACACCTTTTTCTCATTTGTCACTCATGCAACTCATGGACAGGGTAAAAATGACACTTTCAGAGAGTTAAATAGCACTTGTAGTGAGCTGGATCAACACTGACATGGTCAACTCTGAGAAACAACTTGAACACTGTGCCAAGCTTTAACACAGAGAGTGTTAAAATAACACTTTGAGAGTATAAATCAACTCTGAAATATTTAACTCTGTGATTTTAATACTTCAGTTTTTTTTTTTGCTGTGTAGCCTCAGTGGTTATTGGGGTACAATGGGGGAGCCATTATATCATGGACGAGGCTCAAAACGGGAACTTCAGGTCATTTTAAGGAAAAAGTTTAATTGGACCAAATAGAAACTTGAACTCTCTTAATAATTTATGGCCAAACTCTGCTCTGTTGCCTCAGTTGTTACTGAAATCTGAGCGGTAGGTAAAATTTGCATACAGTACCATAACGCGTGGGATAGAATAAGCCCACGCAGCGCAGCATTTTATTTCCATGTGCTGAAATTCATCTGAGTTTTTTAATGTTTAATGTAAATTTTCTCCATTACTTTGTCGCGGTTCAAGCCTGTCATGCATCAGATACGACGCTCTTTTACGAGGTGGGGGGAAACGTCAGAGTGTAAAAGGCCCCTGCGTCATTTGAGTACCCGTAATTCTCTTCGTTGCCTTGGCCACAAGTGATTCAGAAGTGCAACAGCATGGGAGTATTACATCGGACTTTAACAAGCACTGTGGTGACACAGCAGCGACATTCGTGTCTCTGGGTCCTCAGCCTTTGAGATTGAGAGATGCCTAGGAAGCGCTTATGGAGTCATGAGGTCGCTGGACATAGGTGTTTGACGATGCCAATATCTTAGCAGGAGAACGAAGGTCCAAGTCTTTAAGGTCCTGGTGCTTCATGTCTTACTGTGTGGTTGGTGAGATTTGGACTCTAACCAGTGACCTAAGGAGATGACAAGATGTCTTTGGTACTACGTCTCTTTGGAGGATTCTTGGATCAAATGAACTGTTACTTAGAGAGACTTAAATGAGAAGTGTCACTAGCATTGTGATGGAACATCAGCTATGACATTTTGGACACGTGGCGCATTTCTCTGGTCATGATCCAGCACGCAGGTGCCTCAGTGTTGAGGACCCCAACAGCTGATGAAGGCCAAGGGGACACCCAGGTTTCACCTGGCTATGGCAGAGAGATTGCTGCTTTCGAGAGGTGGGGATGAACCAGTTGTCTGCTTGGGTGGTTGCCGTCCAGGACGAAGAGTGGTTCATCAACCCATGCTACCAGACCTCTAACAAGAGTGTTTGCTGCTATGAATCAGTATGACAGCATTTATAAATTGTGAACCGAATGTAAATTTTGATCCAGTATACTGGTTCAGTTGGTCTACCGTAGGTCATGCAACAAGTTTTTACTTTTAACTGGGTGGCCGTTGTCAGCAACTGGAAATGATCATGAATTATTTCTCACGCTGGAATGGGACAAAATAAATCTCGGGGCAGTTTTGCTCACCCCGAAGCTGTTGCATTAAGCGAAGCTGCTGTCCACACTGTCCTCTGGACTATCCTAAGCATGATCCAAACAAGTCTTTACCCAATGTAAACTAAGCCAGACCAGTGAGTCAGCCGCAGTCCTCGACCTCCTCCTAACTGGCTGGTCCCCTCCTCATAAACCTCGTACAGAGAGAGCCGTGTTTACAGAAACACAGGAGCGGCTCACCTCTGATCTGCCCCGTGATAGACGAAAGAAAGAGGCAGAGAGAGAGAGAGAGAGGAAAGGAGACGCCAGGGGTTACATGATTGCAGGACAAACTCATAAAAGTTCCATTAACCCGCGAGGAGTTAAAGAGGCCCTGTTTTCATCCAGCAGACAGCCGTCACAAACAGAGCATCACCATAAACCGTATCCTCCCTCCATCTTTCCCCTCATCTCTGGAGCTCTCGCTCCCAGTCTCTCTTGTCACATTCTCCTGCATCCTTCCCTTCTCCCGCTTTCTTCTCTTATCTACTTTTGTCCGTGTTTGAGTATTTTACTTTCCTCTCCTTTTTTTCCCCCTGAGTGAGCAGACGTTACAAGTGAGAGAACACGGATTCCCTCCTGCAGCTCGGTCCTGTTTCCCTGCTCCTCAGATGACCAGAACAGTACCTCCTCGTTACGCCCTCTCCTCTTTGATCTGGGTTCCTGATTTGTGAGTCACAACATGAAGACGCCGCAGGTCTATCTGTCAGCGTCACTGTGTCTGTCTATATAAAGGAGCTCACCGCTTTTCAGATCCATTCACTAAATGCTTTCATGTTGCTCCAACATAGAAATATTACTACTGTGCCTTTGAAATTATGATAAAGACTAAACACAAAACCATTCACATTTTAATAATAAAAATAAAGAAACAGAATCCCTGTACATGCAGAAAATTTAAAGCCATTTTTTTTTTACCTCCACCAAAGAGGTTATGTTTCACCTGTGTTATTTGGTCAGTTGTTTGGTTGTGTGGTTGAGTGGCTTGTTATTTGCTTACTTGGTTGTTAGTTAGTTAGTTTAATTGTTTATTTGTTTTTTGTTCATTTATTTGTTTCATTGTTTTCATTGTTGTTTATTTGCTTGGTTGATGGAAGGTTGGTTGGTTGGTTGTTGCTTGTTTGCATCTTTGTTTGTTTTGGCTGCTTCTTTGGTTGGTAGTTTGTTTGTTTCATTGTTTGTTTTTGGTTTGTTTTCACCTGTGTCATTTGATCAGTTGTTTGGATGTTTGGTTGAGTGGTTTGTTGTTTGCTTACTTGGTTGCTAGTTTGTTTGTTTAATTGTTTATTGTTCATTTATTTGTTTCATTGTTTTGATTGTTGTTTATTTGCTTGGTAAATGGTAGGTTGGTTCGTTGGCTGTTGCTTGTTTGTGTCTTTGTTTGTTTGGATGCTTGTTTGTTTAGTAGTTTGGTTGTGTTTCATTGTTTCTTTTGTTGTTCATTTGTTTTCATCTGTGTCATTTGGTCAGTTATTTGGATCTTTGGTTGACTGGTTTGTTGTTTTCTTGCTTGCTTGGTAGTTTGTTTGTTTGCTTCATTGTTTGTTTATTTGTTTTGTGTTCATTTGTTTGTTTCATTGTTTTGATTGTTGTTTGTTTATTTGTCTGTTTGGTTGTTTGTTGCTTGGTTGCTTGCTTGTTTCCATCTTTGTTTGGGCACTTACTTGGTTAGTAGTTGGGTTGTTTGTTACATTGTTTGTTTCACTGTTTGTTTATTTAGTTGCTCATTTGTTTGTTTATTTGTTTGTTTCATTACAGAGCAGGTAGATTAGTGAGATAAGGAGTTGGACTACCAATATGTAAAACTGGGTTCAATTCCAGGTCATGCTACCTGTTTGTGTCCTTGAACAAGACACTTTATCTGGGCCTAGAGAGGGCTTGCTAGTTCTCGCTTGTGTCATTTGGTCAGTTGATTGTTTGGTAAAATGCTTTGTTGTTTGCTTGGTTGGCTGGTAGTTTGGGTGTGTCTTTCATTTTTTATTTGTTTTGTTGTTCATTTGTTTGTTTGATTGCTTGGTTGGTTTGTTGGATGCATTTCTTTTTAAATAATTTATTTTAATTATTTACTAATATTGTCTATGGCATTTCTGTTTGTGAATCCATCTTGACAAACGTGGTTGTGGAGATATTTTGTGCTCTGAACACAGAGCTGAGCCCCGCTCTAGCTTTCCATCACCACAGTTTTATAGGTTTGAGGAGGTCTGCTCCCAGCCAAAGTGAGTGTTCTTTTCTTCTTTTTTTTTCCAAATCATCCATTAAGGCACTAAGCACACGCTCTCATAGCTCCTCTTCTGATGCTCTCACTATCTGGTACCACTATCGACTATGCGCCATTTCCCACGGTTTAAGTTTACCTCCCAAAAAACTTATCTTGTCTTTAAATATACACACAAAAATACACAGATACTTTGGTCTATATTAAGGGTAATCAAAGGATGGCCCACGGGTTAGATGTGGCTCCAAAGCTGGTGATATGTGGCGCCCAACACAGCATGCTCTTTATTTCTTTATTTCTATTATATATATTGTTCTACTCACTACAGTAGGTCATTTGTATGTCTAGTGGTTCCAAATGTCATAAATGTCACCTCAAGTCAAATTAAACAAAGAGAAAAATGTTGTCTCTGTTGCCTTTAACATGTTAATATATCAGTTTGTTGTTCCTTGTTTTTTTCCTGGACAGCAAGTGAAATCACATGGATTTAATATGTTTTAATGGCTTATAAGTTTGGGCAAGCTGTGTTCAAATTCCAACTCTGCCACTGACCAACTGGGGAATAAGGGCCTTGCTCAAGGGTCCCTTAAGGCGCAATATCACCTAGATGTTTGGGCCATATAGACAAACGTATTTGCAAACGTCAGTGTCCGCTGGACTCTGCTGGCCTCCGCTGGCCTCCGCTGGTCTAAAGAATGCCGGTCTGAAGAATGTCAACTGCGTCCAAAAATTTTCAACATGTTTAAAATTTCTTTGCATTCGTCGACGTACCTCTGGCTACATTGGAGACCGTGAGAGAAAGTTAATCTCCGCTATGACCAAGTTCCCTATGCTAGCCTCCGCTAGCCTAGGTTACTGGTGCGATCGTCTATGCTGGCTAACATTTGGGTGCTGCTTCTCCCTGCCTGCTCAGAATCACTGGACAGTGGTGTGTTGACCCCCTCTCCCGCATGTTGCCACGTTGGCAAAAGTCCTGCTTGTTCTAATGGCTCGCTGGCTAACGCCCGCCTCCGCTGGCCTCCACTAGCACCACGTTGTGGAACACCAAGCTGCATTAGAGGTTCGCTACCAAACTCCGGTAAAGTGATTGTTGCTGATGTTTGGCCAATTTTCTCAACTTTGCCCTGCGTTCATCAAACGCTGGGGTAAATGTTATAGTGAGATTGCACTTTTAGCGATGGTAATGAAGGTGCAGGAACAAATACTGTTCTTTCTTCATGCCCACACACTGTTCAGGGATCCAATCTATGACCCTCTGGCCACAAGGCCACATCTCTAACCTTTAGGTCAACACTGTCCTGGTATAAAACGCCAAGACCATGACTGACACTGCTTTCCTGTCATGCTCTTGCACCTTTTATCCCACAAATAGAATCTTTGAGGCTTTTCTGGCAGTACCAGGTGCATTGTGTACTAGCTTTGAAATCTGCAAGCATTCTATCTTTATTTGCATTTTTTTTTTTTTGTGATTGAATTCCACATATTGGGGAAATCTCAAGAGAGTTTGTTGTTCAGGCATTTTTGTCTACATGAACTGCTGATTTCATGCCGTGCCTTCGTTATCGTCTAACACATTTACTCTTACATGCTCAACAATTTTGGATTTCTATTATGCATAAAATTTCAACAAAAGCTTCTTCGCTTTTTCAAGAAGTGATCGATACACTGAATGCATGAATGTTTTACCAAAGACATGACAATGGACATCAGAGAGTCACCTGTCATTTCCTTTAATCGACAACAACTGGCGGAGTGCTGTTTAGATGGGAAACTCAGAAGTGAGAGGTTTTCTGGCCAGGAAAAAGCAAAGCATCAAGTTCTCCACCACAGTTATCCACCACAGCTCCCTCCTGCAACACATCTTTTTCCTCATCCTCCTCTGACTGCCCGATCTCCTCCATATCCAGTGTCATGAGTCAGCCTGTGTAAGGTGTACCTGAATATTGTGCTTTATAAATAGCAGAAACTCTGCATTTGACTTTAGACCAGATTTTTGGTTGTCTATGTTGCAATTGCTATCTGCTATAGCAATCTACCAACACTGTGGCTGACCAACACACCCATGGACGCGCAAATGAGTGCAAGTGTATTTGTGATTGAAAGAATGTGGGCGCTGGGCGTAAAAATGACAAACACGTCAAGTGGAAACTTGCAGTGACACCTGTGCTGTGTTGTGCTCTGCTTTGTGCCAGGTGTAAAATAGGCCCCTTAATGTCAGAAAACTGCAGCGATTGGTCAGCAGTTTGACTCAGCACTTCACACTGAAAGCAGGTTGTGGGGAGGGGAAGGTTGGAGTTGGATGGGCAGGGGCCTTGAGAAATGGAGGAGTGCAGAGAGGGGGAAGCCCAGATGCCCTGATCCCCCCTCCCCCTCAGGAGAGAACCGGGATGCTGGGTGTGACGGTCACAGGACGGGGGCATAATGAGGATACATCACTGCAGCAATGAGGTGCTCTATCATAGACACATGCAGACACAAGTGCACGCGCACAAACGTGCACATGCACCTACATGTAAAAAAAACACACCAATGGCCCCAATTAATTTACACATTATCTAAAGTTCACTGACTAACATCAAATCTCGCCAAAACCCTTAATTGTGTCTTCATCCCGCTGTCAACGACAACCTGCTGCATTTTGTGAGCCGAGACTCCTATTTTACTTTGAGATTTCTAATATTTTTGGTTCTCTGGCAGTTAAAAAAGGGACGCATATTTTTCTGACACCATCAACCACTGCCGTCGTTGAGCAGTAAAGCGGCCAACGTGCAGTAAAAATAAAATGAGGCGTGGAGAGAACTGGACTGATCTGCAAAGATATTGGCTGTCGACAGCGTTGTAAAATAATAACACTCCATCATAAAACAAAGTTCTTTGGAAATCATTTTAAACAAAAGATCTCATGGGGAAAGCAGCTGAACACTACAATGAAACTTAATCACTTGATCATCATCATCATCACAACAGTGAGTAATACCTTTGGAAAAGCAGTGGGCTCGTGCACCGCCCTCTCAATAAACCGTCACTCGGACATCATGCGGCCATTACAGCGATTTTAAGGGACAAAATGCATGAGTCGAGTACCGTAGCTCCTGTCAAAAATGTGTCTGTTTATTGACATATCTGTATAAGAAAATACATGCCCCTATGCATAATGTGCATCCAGAAGATTTTCAGTTCTCTTCATGCTTTTTGCAGCATTATGTTATGATTGTCTAATTTCTACCCTCATCAAGCAACATGCAATAGTGACAATGTGAGAACAGAATATTATACATTTTTGAAAATTTTATCAAAAATAAGCAACTGAGATATCACATAAATGAAGACTTTGATACGAGATGGCTTCATATAATTTGCTAAGACACTAAATTCTCGCGCTCAGATGCGTCCCATTCTTTTGTAAAGTATGTTTGACCTTGTTTGGAGCCCATGTGAACTCAAGTGATCGGACATAAAGACAGTGGTGGGCACAGTTCAGCTAATTAGCGAAGCTAACTTTTTCGTTAGCGGATTAGCTTTTCAGCTAACCTTGAAAACCATTAGCGGACCAATTACCTTCCACTTAATTTAGTTCCGCTAACTTTAAGTATTCATTCATTTATTTTCTATACCCTACTCTAATGAAGGGTCACGGGTAGTGCTAGAGCCTATCCCAGCAGTTTTTTTTCTTCTTCTTTTTACTTTGACCTTTCAGAGTCACCCAAGGTCAAAGGTCATGTGACCATTAGAAATGTGATATATGACTTCGTATTTGAGTTTAATAGTAATAGTAGGTGTACCTTGAGCCAATTCCTCAAAATACCCTTTCTAAACATTCTCTATACATGCTAATTGCACCCAAATATTGACCTTGGCCTGTGACCTTGACTTTTAACCAATTTTTTCTCAAAATCAAATCACTTTCTCCTCAATCATTCCACCAAGTTTTGTCCAAATCAGATCAAAACTATTTGCGTTATTTTGTTCACAGACGGACGGCAGGGCGAACACAGGAAAACAGTACCCCTGCATATATTACTGCACGAGGGTGTAATAATGCTTTTGGAGATTGTTTAGAATGCACTTTCTGCTTAGAAGAGATTCTCATAGCACTTTAGAATCATGCCTCATTTGTTCATGTCCTGGTCCCAGGAGCTTCCTCCTCCTCCCTGTAAACATCTGAAGGGTTAGCAGAGATTGTGAGGGAAACAACTATCACTTCAACGTCCCACCGTTCTGGTCTTCAAGACACAGCATCCAGTCAGAAGGCTTTTCTTAATGAAACATCATACTGTATGATTCATTTTGCACTTCTAATTATAAGGCTTTTTGTGTTACTTAAAGCATTAAATTGAAGATCACTTGCACATGACGGCAGTGCTGCCACGTTTGGTCTTCAACAAACTTACAACATTCTTGTCAGAGTGAGTTTAAGAAACCTTTTACGTCCCCAACCCCGTGTCTTGAAAATGAAACATATTAATGCCGCACTGTTTGGTGGAACCACTGATCTCTCTGGAGAACAGGTGTTCCTTCACCTCAGTGTCACAAATGGTTACATTATAGCAAAGCTACTTTACAAGTCACAAAGGTGTAGCATTTTACTGTATGAAATAAAAACTTTTTTCCTACATTTTTTCTTAATGTTGCCTGCAATTCAGGCTGAAGCTAGGTGCTGAAGCAGGGCAGAGGGAGTTGGAAAGTTTAAATCAGACCATATAGAACAATCTGAAACTTTCTGTCTGAAATTGCTATAATAAATAAATACATTTATTATTATTAGTTATGTCAATAAACATTTTGCATTTTGTCTTCATTGTGGTTTTACATCAATATTTCATCTCCTGCATCGCTTATGTTGCATTTCTGTGGTATTTTCCAAATTATTAGCTGCATGTGCAGCTATAAAAGTTGAAAAAAATTTGTAGAGTGAGAGAAGTCTTTAGTTATGTTAACATTTTTATTAATTTATTTTTAAATAAATGCAAATATTGCTGACTTATTTTAATTCCACTGACAAATACATATCTATTTTATGGCTTTCATCTGAATTCCTTTTTTATTAATGCAATAAAACAACAACAAAAAACTCATTCTTCAAACATTGATGAGATATGAAGAATTTCACTAGATCTCCAGAAACAGCAAAAATTTGAGTATTAAAATGTCAGCATCTGATCATTCAGAGTTGATTTCCACTCTCAAACAATTACTTTAACACTCGCCGTGTTAAACCCTGCACAGCGTTGGAGCTGTTTCTCAGAGTTGGTCATATCAGTGTTGATTCAACTCTTCAAGGAGTTCTTGTGACAAAAGCTGTAACTCTTCAATGTTCGTACTACGCAGTAAATTTTGCAAATTGACACTGTGAATACATATGGTCCCACTTCAAATAGTGTTAAAACAGGTCTATCAATCGTTAAATGAACACTATGGCATAAATTAATTCTGTTAGTATTATTAGAACACCATGGCCTCAGGTTGGGTTTGAACCCACAACCTTCTGGCTTTGTGGTAGCATTACCGTGTTACACAGCAAATTTTGCAGAGTTGAATCGACTCTGCAGTGGGTACAGGTCCCACTATAAATAGTGTTAAATAAACTCTATCATAGTATAAATGAATTATATTATTGTAATCAGAACACCATGGAGCAGCTGGGGTGTGAACCCACAACCTTCTGTCTTTGTGGCAACAACACAGTCTTACACACTATTTTTTGCAGAGCTAAACTGACTCTGCAGTGAATACATTTGGTTCCACTATAAAATAATGTGAAATCAGCCACAAGGTTGTAGGTTCAAACCAAACCTATGTTCGGATAAACAGTTGCACTTTTTTAAAAATCCCAAACAGTGTTCATGTACCCGCTATAGATTTTAAACATTATTAAACATTTCATATTTTAACACGATCAAAAGTGTAACTTTAACTTACAACCATGTGAGAATGATATAAAAACAGGAATAGTAGCACTGAAAATTTTGTATGTGCATAAAAAACATAAATCAGAACAACGGGATTTCAAAGCAAAAGTTGTTTTCAGGCTGAAATTGGAGTCTATGATGATGATGCTTATTATTATTATTAGTATTAATACTACTACTACTACTACTAATAATAATAATAATATAGAGCAAGATTCCAATATTATTTCGAACAGCAAAAAAACAAATTGCATTTTCTTCCTATCTTGAACAACAATCTGCGAACACACAATCATTGTTTCTGTCCTGACTCCATCCTCCTGTTTGGCTCGGAGCTTCCATTCGGCCCATTTTCCTCCTGCGCAGTAACTGTCTCCGGTGCACCGTAAATAATGTTGATAAAGACGCCGCCGAAAACGACTTTCACGCGTTCCCTCGATTGATTTAACGTGACCTCCGTTTCCAAATGATACCGGGAGCCTATTTAAACAGATGAAGGCTTAAATTGTCTTGCTTGTATGCGCATTAATCTCCCATTCATCATCATTACTGTGTGATTGGCCCGTCTACGCCTTCGCCAGCCCCTTGCGTTACGACAACAGCCTGCAAATTAGTAATGTAATCCAATTTAAACAGCAGCAGCCACACATCCATTTTTTTCTTCCCCCTGCTGGTGGACAGCTGCACCGTTCCGCCTCCATCAAAACGCTTTGTGCTTGTTGACGGAGCCTGGGAGTCCTGAGCCAATTCTCACTAATAGATCTTATAAGGCTGGTGTAATTGCTGTTATGTGCGCAAATCCGTGAGCCCATCATATCTTGAAGCTCAGTCATACGCGGCGTTCCGGCGGTTAAACGGCACTGTTGGCGCACGATTGGACCGCTGAGGATTGAGCCGTTTATGTAGTGTGGAGAAATGGAGATCCATATGCGTGGCTGCGTAAAAGTGGCTGTAATTTGCCTCACTTTAATGTGTCATTTTGACGCAGCGTGACGCGGGTTGAGAAGATGATCGCGCAACCAAACGGAAACGCAGCTCCGGGGATGAAGATTTCGGAGAGGCTATCCGTGCGCACGATTCGTCCATCTTTATTTTATAGCGGCGCTACGATTTTATTACGCGCAAACCAAAGCCGTTTTCTTGCGTGGCCCTCGTGTTCCTATCAGCAGTTGATAGTTTGCATAAATCTGCCTTGTGGTTCGCCCCGACCCGGGTGCCTTAAACGGCGTATTATTCCAAACATATGCATTTTAATCAGCTCGGTCACACTTACAAGAACTGCAGTTAATAAGGCCATCAATCAAACGAGGGAGGAGGGAGGGGAGGGGAGAGAAGGGGGACGTGTGCGCGGTGTCTGATTGGGATGAACCTGTGCACTTCAGAAGGCATCCTGCGTATTTTGGCGCAGAGAATTCGTTTTGAACAAGCGGATAACATGAAAAAATTAGATTAAAGTTTTAATTTTTCTTAACCCGGAGGACAGCAGTTCGTTTGAAAGTATTTTGCGCAACATTTAATTGTGGCTATATTTTTGCCAGGCGGCACATCGAGGCCCGCGCTTTTTTCCACACAAATGCAAAATAATTTCATCTCATCGACGAAGTAGGAACATCTTTTTTTTAATTTTTTTTATGCAATTTGGGTGCGTCTCTACGGGCCCCGCGTGCCTCGCCAATCCTATTACGCACAGAAAACTCCTTTAATTTAATACGCGCTCAATTATAAGCTGGCGCTGATTGGCGCCCCTTACCTCTCCAAATCATCGATCTCGTTTGCATTTCCAATATCTTCAGACAGCTAATTCTGTCGTGCCTATTAAGTGTTTGGGGGAGAAAAATATGAGCGGCGTTAACGGAGCCCGGGGACCACTTAACTGTCACGGTCAATGTAACGGTCCCATCAGGACATATGAGGGCACCCTCTTGTTTTGACACCGACCACTTGAGAACAAAATTAGTGTTATTACCGGAGGAACGGGGAGGAGGATTAGGAGGAGGAGGAGGGGTGCGCAGCGCGCCCCATACTCTTATGGCGTAATTGTGCACAAAAAAAAAAAATTTGATGGAATCTCGATTTTATCTTGTTTTCTAGTATTAAATGCATAAGAGCGACAACTCGTTTTGTTTTTGTTTTTTGCGTTTTTAAAAATGTTCGGAAAGAAAGACTCCAGTGATTCTTTGACAGTGTTTATTACAAATTAGAGGACAATCCAGGAGAAAAAAATTATCATACAATCACTTGTGTTATAGTCCGATTCCTTCATGATTTGCTGCAGCACTGCAAAGCGAGGAAATATTTTTAAAAAATGGATTTATTAATAACATTTTAAGACCATGGTCTCACTGTCCAAACTAAAACAGCTAAAAAATATGCAATTTCCGATTGTCCTCTCTCTCTCTCTGTCTCTATCCATCCTTCCTCTTCTGGGTTTACTCCCTCCTCCTCCTCCTCAAACCTTGTTGTAATCCGCTCCCCTGGCGCCTTGTTACCTTTTGGCAGCAGCGATCCCTTCGCAGCATTATCATTAATTCAATACTCAAAATTCACCCGGTCGTACATATACATCACTTCTACTAATTTTACTAGCATCTGCACATTCGGGCCCGGGGCCGCCACGAGGGCCCCGGCGGAGAGCTGCTTCTAATGAGACGGGGCCAGTCTGTTAACAAATCCCCTTGTTAAAAAGAGAGATGGAAAACATCATTCTCATGTAACTAACAATACATGTAGGTCGATAAAGAGACTACAAAATAATGATAAAAAACCCTAACGCCATCCATCATTGAGGACTAAATGTTTCTCCAGATCCCCCTTCCTCTTTTCAACAAATTAATCTTCGGGAAAAAAAAATCAGATCTGGTTTTGCGTCCTCGCCGTCATTATTCAAGTCACTGTTTCTGACTCTGCGGATTATCTTTCCATGTTGCGAAAATAATTCTGCCTCATGTTGAGCTGACTTTTACATGCTGCTTCAGTCCTGATCTTATATTTTGATTTAAAAAAAGGGAAATTCTCATTTAGAATAAGAGCTGGCGGTTTTATCTGGTCAGAGGCAATTCTTCCCTCTGGTCTAATGTCACCGATGAAGATTTGCTGAGCACCGAAGGCGTGAACGTGACAAAACCGTCAGTCCTGCTCGTCGGGGAGCACGCAAAGTCCGAACCGGAGGGCCTGGTTGAAAGCCCGTTGGATTGACTGGAGTGACAGGCGAGGCAGGAGCAAGGGCTCCCTCCGGGACCGAGGCCGTGAGTCGGACCCGGGTACAAAGAGGGGTGTCTGAAGGCGCACAGGAGCTCGGGCCTCTGGTAAGGATGGGACAGCATCCGGAAACTGTCGAGAGACCGCAGGGGACTGGAGAAGGGGGCGGCGGCTGCAGCCGATCCCGCCCCGACACCCAGGTGGGAGTAGTAGGGCAGCGGCAGGTGTGATGGGAAGGGGTAGGGCAGGTTCCCCGTGGCCGCCGCGTGGCTCATCATGTAGGTGTAGAAGGCCGGATCAGCGGGGTGAGGCCATGTCATAGCGAGACGCTGTCGCTTATCCTTCATCCTTCGGTTCTGAAACCAAACCTAGGACGGAGACACATCGGGGCGAACATTAAACAGCAACCCAAAGAAAATTAGGACGAAATATGAAGCCATTAAGTACGCATCCAACGCATTTGCGCGTTTTTACGCACGAAATCAGTGCAGGATATCAGCAAATTCTTACACAGAAATTAAATAAAAATGAATTCAGCTGTTAATCAACCCACATAACCCACCGGAAGAAATAGTTCTTCAGCTAAAAATGTATTATTAAATCGTGCACATGTGTAAAATTGCTATTTTAGCTTTGAATTGTTACATATTTAAATGTAAACCTACTATTTGGAATGCTTCATTTAAACACGACGAAACACAATACATTGTAAACACAAGCGCTTTCTTTTGCAGAGCTGTCAATCACGAAGGCCTGATGACGCGCCGCTCCTTGTGACATCACGTTTTCTTACTTTGATGGTGGTTTCTGGGAGATTTAAGGCGGCCGCCAGTTCGCATCTCCGCGGCCTGGACACGTAGTTCTCCCGGTAAAACTCCTTCTCCAGCCGCGCGATCTGCTCCCGGGTGAACGCTGTCCGGTACCGGCGGATCTGATCGGCTGAAAAAGACAGAGAACCTTGACCCGGAACGGCTTTAACCGGATCAGAACCAGTCTCACCCGGAGAATCCCCATTTCGACCTGAAGCAACACAGAGAATAATTAAAGCTATTAGAATATTTACATGTAACGCAGCACATATTAAATATTATTTTAAATATAATAAATACAGTAACATTTTAACCTTTTCCAATTTCCAGATTTAATTTGATATTTTGAATTTAGAGCCAATTTTTGTATGATTTTATACATGCATGCGCTGTTTTACATGTAATTATGACAGGCCTTTCCCACAAGTAGGCCTTCACATTGTAAAGACTCATCAAAACACCTGCTAACAATGTTCCATTTTTTTTGAAACCGTCTGTATTTTAAAAAAAATGTAATGATAATTATAGTTGAAGATCTGTTCGTATTTTTGCTGCTCTTTTGATTTATTGCGAGCAGCGTCAATAATTTGATCATTTATGTGAATATTTTCAGAATTTCAAGATGCAGCATATTTAGTGTGCAAACTGAAGTTGAGTGGATTTGTGCATCCTGAAGCTTTTTTTGCTGTTGGCTCATATTGCGATAAAAATTGCAGTGGACCAAACAGATTTATGCTGCAATTTTGTCACTCGTTGTACTTTCCTTTGATGCAAGCAGCATCTGTGTAAATATGAATGCAAATATTTAATGTTTTCATGCAGCATGTTTAGTCTGCCGGGGTCTTATGATGCTCTCAATTTCTGTTCAAATCGTGCATTCTCGCTCGTGCTGCAACTGAACGTTGAGGCTGATCTTATTGTCAAAGTCGGCGGTTGGATTGTGGCTGTCACCTCTGCGTGTTTGCAGCCACGCTGTCATTTGACACAACAGCTGTGCAGCAACGACACTTCTGTGTTTCATGAAGCAGAAAAAAAACCTTATTTCGACATATTTGTGAATGTGGTGTTTTCGGATTTGCACCAAAAAGCATGCAGCCACCAAACCCACCTTTAGCTGTTGGGTAGTCCATGCTTTCAGGCGTGCAGCTGACATCTATTTCCTCGTAGAAGTCCGACTCCGTGTCTGAGCTGCTGCCGTCTTTGTGGGGGTGATCACTCCGGTGCCTCTCTCCGGTGGACGCGCCGACCGGCCTCATATCGGCGCACATACTCCTCCGTGCGCTCTCCTCCACAACCTCCGTCCTGTCCCGCGAGTAGGGCGCAGCGCCGGGGCTCAGGCAGCTCCTGTGTACCGGCTTCCCCTGCGGCTCTCGCACGGGGCTTCCGATCGCTTCCGACAAACTGCACCCGCTTTTGCCCAGCTGACCTCCCTCCGCCAGCATCACCAGCTCCACTCTGCTCTCCATCAGGAGCCCGAATTCAAGAAACCCCGACTTCGCGGGAGAGCGCACGCTGTCAAAAAGAG
>OMMV01174901.1:0-18752 GCA_900302635.1 Chatrabus melanurus | reverse complement strand
TTCAACACACGGCACCAGAGTCGACGTAGACGGAGTGGATGATTGTGTGTTTATATATATGTTTTGGACTCTCTGTACATGTGTTATATCTCTTGTTGGACTTTGTGCTTGTAATTTTGAATTTCTGTTTCATTGATAGTTTGGCCATAGCAGATGGTCCCCCCTCTGAGACTGGTCTGCTTGAGGTTTCTTCCTATACTTAAAACATTTAGGGAGTTTTTCCTTACCACTGTTGCTATTGTGCTTGCTCAGGGGGTGGGTAAGGTTAGACCTTACCCTTGTGAAGCGCCTTGGGGCGACTATGTTGTGATTTGGCGCTATATAAATAAAGTGAATTGAATTGAATTGTTTGCTCACTCTGCTGAACAACAAAAACGCACACCATTAAATATATGCTTTATTTGAATTTATTTTGGGATGCAGAGCCTTTTTAGCACTTCTTCTTTATCCTTCTGCTCGATTGACATCCAATTATTCTTGTCCTCGATCTCCTCATATATTCTCCTCCATCTTCCTTTCCAATTTATCTCCTGAGTAATGTGCTGTCATACTCCTGCCTCTTTGCTCTCTCACTTCTGCCGGTAGCCTTTGCATCCATTCTGCTTTGTCTAATTCAGCTCCACAAGGGGTGATTTATCTCATTCCCATACTGATTTTGGAATCAATCAGCGCAATGCATAATTCATCAGTGTTCTGTCTTTCTGGCAGAAAACAGGAAAACAAGGATCCACGTGCAGAAATCTTTACTACAAAACACAGGGACAATCCAAAATCTCAAAGTCAAATACAGGCAGAAGTACAGGTGATGTGCAGTCCATTAAATCAGAGGAGATCTACTAGGCCGTCGTCAGAAGAGAGGCCATAGCCAGGATATCCACAGCAAACAAGTCAGACAAGGAGCAGGCAAAAGCAGAATCCAAGTCAAGTCAAATCTGGGAGCATGCTCTGGTGCCGCACTTCGCTGCATCCACGATACCACGGAACCGCCTTGGGTCCTGGATGGCAACCACCCAGGGAGACAACCGGTCCATCCCCACCTCTCGAAAGTAACCATCTATCTGCAGCAGCCAGGTGACGCGTGGGAATCCAGTATCCACAAAACACAAAAACAATGCAACCAGAGATATCAAAAACACAGGGAACAGGACAGAGATTCTAAGTGGCAAGCACTATCAGTCAGG
The DNA here is from genome assembly GCA_900302635.1 of Chatrabus melanurus. Lineage (NCBI taxonomy): Eukaryota > Metazoa > Chordata > Actinopteri > Batrachoidiformes > Batrachoididae > Chatrabus > Chatrabus melanurus. Next base: position 17,571 of record OMMV01174901.1, on the reverse strand, counting down.
AGCTAGGTCAACAACGAATAAAGGACTGTTAAACTATCATGGTATATATAGAGTCCCTGACACTCTTCACATTGTCTTGTAAGATATGGGCATTAAAAACATCTATGTTATCTTCTAACGTTCTAACGTTCTTCTAACATCTAACGTTATCTTTTACATTCTGTGTACTATCTCTGATAAGATCTGTGACAAAGTGGACGCTGTTTTGTCTTAAATATTGTTATGGGATGAAACCCTAGAGCAGAGACATTTTCAAAATTGATTTGAAAATTCGGTTTAACCCAAATAAGTTCTTATACATGCCAAGTCCTCATAAGTGCCAAAACATAGTAGTGTGTACACCTGGACCCCACCATTCCACAGAAAAATAGCCATCTGCAAGGTCTCCAGGTGTAATGATGAGGTGTATTTGTAAGATACAGGGCTATGAGCCGTCTATCCTGAATACTGTCTCAAGTATACACCCTATGTCCATCTGCCTCATTAGGGGCTGCAGAGAAGAGTTCCAAGCACGGGGCAGAGGACCGAACCCAGAATATCATCATGGTTCTGAAGGACCGCATGAAGATCAGAGAGAGGAACAAGCCAGAGATCTTTGAACTAATCCAAGAAGTGTTTGCCCTTGACAAATCAACACACGCCACACACATGAAGCAGATCAAGCAGAGCGTCCTAGACGGGACTTCTAAATGGTCAGCGAAGATCAGCATCACTGGTGAGATGAATGCCACATTAGAGTAGAGGTCAACTAAAAGATAACAGATGCCTCTAGGTCTCTACTAAATGTCTCTGCTCATCTTCTCTTCAGTGGTATGTGCACAGGGCCTACAGGCCAAAGACAAAACAGGCTCCAGTGACCCATATGTCACTGTCCAAGTGGGTAAGACCAAGAAGAGGACCAAGACCATCTATGGAAATCTCAACCCTGTCTGGGAAGAGAACTTCCACTTGTGAGTACAACATTGACCTTGTTGCTAACACAACTCAAATATTCGATTTAAAATAGTTTATATGTAATTTCAAATTTTTAATTCAATGTGTTTTTAAAAAAAGGGTCATTTCCCTTGCCTTTCCTGAGCTTTTTTATAACATGAAAGAGCAATGCAGTCCGCTGACATGTTATGTTCTACATTACAGTCATGTTTTGCAACTTGTTCCTTCTCTTCTCTCTCTACATCTAGCGAATGCCACAACTCATCTGACCGCATCAAAGTTCGTGTCTGGGACGAGGATGATGATATCAAGTCTCGTGTAAAACAGAGGTTCAAACGTGAGAGTGATGACTTCCTGGGTCAAACCATCATTGAAGTCCGCACTCTCAGCGGGGAGATGGATGTTTGGTACAACCTGGGTGAGTTTGAGGAAGATGAGACAAAGGGAACTTTGAATAGATGGCGACAGACCACAAAGAACATTCATGTCTCTTGTAGATAGAACAAATAGGAAGCAGATGTGTATGTTTTATTTTCTCTGACAGACAAGCGGACTGATAAATCTGCTGTGTCGGGAGCCATCCGGATGCACATCAGTGTGGAGATCAAAGGAGAGGAAACGGTTGCTCCCTACCATGTTCAGTACACCTGTCTACATGAGGTCAGTCTAACTTGAGCATCTGATGGAAGATTTTTTTTTAAGTCATAAAAATTTTCAACCGTGCAAATAAAACATCAACACTACAAGAGCAACTTATTACTGTGTTTGCCAAGAAGGTTGTGTTTTTACGTGTATTTGTCTGTTGGTTCATTTATTAGGGTTTTTTTTATTTTTAGCAAGAATACTCTAAAGATTTATGGACTGATTTTCATGGAACCCATGCAAATTTTGTGTGGATCTGGGACATTTATTTAAAAACTTTCAGCAGCATTGGACATTTTTGTCAGTTTTATTATGAGATTATGCATGGACTTTTTTTGAGGAAGTTGTACTTAGTTTTGCTGCATCACTATGGGATGATACCTTAGCACAACACTGTTTTCTACCCTTATGGTTGTGAAATGGGTGAATGTTTTTACATAGGCTGGAATTCTATTCCTGTCACTAACGGGAGATGATTTCCATTGACTTCAGTAAAGGTAAAGTCACTTTAAAAAAAACCAAACACATGGTCAACAATTTGGATTAAGGAACTTGGGAGTCATGTTTGAGAAGCCTAATCATCTTGGTGCAGACATGCACTCTACAGAGTGCCCTTCTATTTAAGATTGAATTAGCTCAAATCAACTTAAAGTGGGGTTCATAATGACACAATTGGCCACCTTTGAAATGTTTTTAATTTATCCTCTAACTTGGCTTTCTTTTAATAAAATAAAAATAATAACATGCCTATAATAGTTTTAACATACCAGTGCACCAGTTGACATAATTACCTACACCAACGGTACCTGAACTTTTTCTGTTGTGGCCCCCTTTAGAAGCCAAAAAAAGGGTGGGGGTGGTAGGGGTCCAAGCCTGTTTGCTGATGCAGTGCTGGTGTTGTTTGTAAGAAGAGAAACAGTCACTGTACGGCTACCATGACAACAGTTCTCAAATAAATCATTTTAAATGGTTGTAATAATATTAATAGCTTGGTTTTAATGGGTGTCTTATGTTAGTCCATTTATCAACAGTCCTTTCAGTCGGTTGCAGAGTTTTAATGCTTTCTCAAGCTCTGTTTGCACTTCAGTGGTGGGCTGACACTTAAATTTTTTAATCATTGATTTTCCTTTTAAAGTTTAAATATTTTCAGTGTGTTATTGCATCTAACCATGTTGTGTTTTTAGGAATGTGTTACACAGATTTTTATCATTCATAAAACAATCATTCCAGTTTATCCAAATGTGAAGAGTATTAATTTGATATAAATGCACTGTTTACAGGAGTTTTGTATTTTTTTCCCGTCACATCCAAACCTCTAATTCAATTTTTTAGGTACACTTTTGTAGTAACAACTACACCTACGTTGCAAAGTGTTGCAAACCCTTATCCCAGTAATAATAATAATAATAATGTTGAACTGCTGTACAGACACTCACCTGCTTTTTGTCTATGTTTAGCATCTGTTCCAGTTCACCACAGAGGAGCAAAATGGAGGCGTCATTAAGATCCCAGATGCTAAAGGGGATGATGCTTGGAAGGTGTATTTTGAGGAGACCGCTCAGGAGATAGTGGATGAGTTCGCCATGCGATACGGCGTTGAGTCCATTTACCAAGCTATGACGTCAGTCCTTTATGAATTTCTTTGAATCTTGAACACAGTTAATTAAGGTGATCATATCCAGTTAGAAGCACAGGTTTCAATGCTGTTAAAAATGCTTTGTTTTATTTTTGAATAAAATAACCAAACTGCAGTATGTAAGAAATTATTTTTTGTTTTGTGAATTTAGTTCATCAATGTAGACATACAGGGAATAACAAATGTCTCTTTCCTTTTTTTGACACTTTCTCAACAGCCATTTCGCCTGCTTGTCATCAAAGTACATGTGTCCAGGAGTGCCAGCTGTGATGAGCACCCTACTTGCCAACATCAATGCGTATTATGCGCACACCACCCAGTCCTCCAACAACGTTTCTGCCTCAGATAGATTTGCAGCATCAAACTTTGGCGTGAGTCCCTGAAAAGTTTGTTCCATTTCTGTAGTCATAGCTATTTATTGTTTCATTCCTTTATTTTCTGACTTATTTTTTGATGCTGAACTCGTGGTGATTGTGTAGTTTGCACTCCCTCTGGGCCTTCATGTACCACATGACAGCTGTATAATGTGGTTCAGCCCTCTTCTCCAATAACAGCCAAGTCAGATCTGGTTTTGTGTTTGTGTAGTTAAATGATTTTCTCTCAGACGTGGCGTCTTTCTGAGCTGTTTGCTGTGTTTTTGTATCATTTTATGTTTAGAAGGAGAGATTTGTCAAACTACTGGATCAGCTGCACAACTCCCTGAGGATTGACCTGTCCATGTACCGGGTACTGGTGATTTCATTTTTACTGTGAAATATACGCTGATGTAGATTTTTTTTTTAATGGTCATAGCAGTTTGGACATGCATTAACGTGTCCATCCTCTATGTTGGGAAGAATCTGTGTCGTTCCACTCACTATTCATTTTACTAGGTGAAGCACAAATGCTTCAAACTTAATTTCGGCTTTGCCTGTAAATCTTTTAATCCTTTCTTTGTGTTTGTAAATGTGTTTAAAGAATAATTTCCCTGCCAGCAGTCCTGAAAGGCTGCAAGACCTCAAGTCTACGGTCGATCTTCTGACTAGCATCACATTCTTCAGGATGAAGGTAAAAAAATATATATATTTTGTTCTTTCTTTTCTCCAAAATAAACATGCTACATACAAAATTTCCAGCACTTTCTGGAAGGTAACCTGAGGCAAAAAGTGAGGATCACCTGAGCATTACCCTATCCAAACTGAAACTGCTTTCATGGAACGGGGCTGGGGGGGGTGCTTGTGTATTTGTGCAGCTTGATGAGTAGAGTTTTAAGATAATTCCCACTGAGATAACACACGTTGAGAACATGTGCCAATTCAAGCATATGTTTGGTAACGTTCAGGTCCAGGAGCTGCAGAGTCCCCCAAGAGCAAGCCAGGTGGTGAAGGACTGCGTGAAAGCCTGTCTCAACTCCACCTATGAGTACATTTTCAACAACTGCCACGACCTCTACAACAGAGAATACCAAACAGACCCTGTAAGGTTCAGTGTGTGGTGGTGTGGCCTGACTAAAAACATCAAAATCCAGTCACATTAATGCTTTTGAAGGCATTTCTTGATGGACACGATGTTTCACATGAGCATTAATTTTCCACACTTTTTACTTGCTCCAGTCAAAGGCGGTCCCTCCAGATGAACAGGGTCCCAGCATCAAAAACCTGGACTTCTGGTCCAAACTCATCACCCTCATCGTCTCCATCATAGAGGAGGATAAAAACTCCTACACTCCTTGTCTTAATCAGTGAGTCATCTATCCTACTAGTGGTCTCTGTGTTTATTTGCAGAGCCAGTGCTGGAAAGTTCAAGGCCAGTTTAGGGGGGAAAAAAATTGTCTTCATGTAATTTATTTAGTTATAAATACAAATTGAGTGAATTTGAGGACTGGCGTGCACACATAATAGAAGCAAAGAAACAGGTTAAAGTGTGAACGTAGAGGCTTCCTTGGCTGCTATTTAGTTAAATGTTGAAAACAAAGCAGATGTGAAATGAAACCAATTCTACAGTATCTCAGTGTTAAAGTATAGTAGTCTCTCTATACATAGTTTTAATATATGCAATGGTGGCTTTAGTGGCTGCCAGGACCCTGCGATTAGCATCAAGGCTGCTAGCTTGATTGATGCACACTGTCTCTGAACTAAGAATAGCATGCGGCCAGCGGAGGAGAGGGGAAATTTACTAACAGTTTGAAAAATGTGAAAATATAAACCTCATACTGTTAAGGAGTGAATAAAATCCAATTTCACCAGCTTAATGCATCAAATTGCATGTAACGCGGAGGTTTTTGCAGCAGAAATGTGGCACGTGAAAGACTGTAGTAGCTATTCAGTGTAATGGATCTTGTCTCGTTACCCCCAAAACAGAGAACCACAACGAAGGATGGTTTGAACAGGTTTTATTGTCCACAAAAATATAACTGAGCTACAGCAGCAAATAAAGGCAGGAGGAATGGTCAGCAACACTGGCTTGGTTCACGTACACAATAATCAGTCCAACAGAAGAATAATCCATAGCCAGGCAGAGTTCAAAAACCAGAGTTCACCAATAGCAGCAGTCTTTCAGGGGATTAAACAGTAGAATTTTCCAAAACACAGAATGAGTTCAAAATCCAGAGATTCTCATACCACAGAGTCCAAACGACAGGCGAATGACAGGAATCCAAAATGGCAGTGAGGGTCTATAACCTGGGATCAAAAACAATGTAACCAGAGCAAAAACAGCAGGCAAAGATAGAGGTTCAGAACAATAGCAAAAGTCAGTAATGTGGAGTCAAAAACACTGTAACATGGAGCGCTAGAGACCAGGGAGGAGCCTAATACCATCTGGTGACTAGGCGATGTTCTAATGGCGTTTATAAAGAAGGCGGAGGAATTAAACCCGGCAGTGCTGGAAGAGATGTGTGGACGAGGATTTGAACTTGTTGGGCGTCCGAGAGGAGCTGGCCCTGGATCGGGTCAGGTGGAAGGAGGTCATCGCACGTTCAACCACGAGATGATCGTGAAAAGAACGTAAAACGAACATGATGATGATGATGATGATGATGAGTGCATGAACATATGAAGGCAGAGGTCAACAACCTGGAAGTCAAAGCTAACACAAGAGAGACGTCCGAATAAGAGCACTACTGATTAACATCACAAAATAACACGGAGGGAAAATTACTAGAAATAACTGAGTGCCCACAACAGTAAACAAAAACAGAAAAACAGAACTAGACCCAAAACGTGACCATGACATTCAGATTCCCAGGCATGACAGTGATTTAATTAAGCCGGTTACAGGGACACCATTCTGATAACTCTGGTGAGAGACCGTGCATGAATGAACTGACAGTCGTTTATAGTCATTTTGCATGTTGTGTCGGGGAATCTGTTGAGTCCATACATGGGTTGTGTAATATCCTTATTTTATCATACAAGTGCCTAATGAGAGCTGTATCTAATCCTGATCACTTTCATGAATCTTGTAGGTTTCCCCAAGAACTGAATGTGGGCAAGATTAGCGCAGAGGTCATGTGGAATATGTTTGCACAAGATATGAAATATGCCATGGAGGGTAAGTGTGTGTGTGTGTTTTGGATGTGGGGGTCAGAACTGTGTCAGAGTGCATGTTTTTTGTGGATGATGTATGAAGTGACAGAGGAAAAGTGATTCTGTTTGTCTGTTCTTCAGAGCATGAGAAACACCGGCTGTGTAAGAGTGCAGATTACATGAACTTGCATTTCAAGGTGAAGTGGCTTTACAATGAATACTGCAAGGAGCTGCCCACTTTCCAGAAGCACGTACCTGAATATCCGACGTAAATATCGACTTTAATACAGCGCCCTACACCTTTTATTTCCTGCATTTACCACTCTGGCACAGAGACTCAGCTTTGCCCTGTGAGTTCTGAATTGCGCTGCTTATTCTTTGTCCTGCAGCTGGTTTGAGCCATTTGTCATTATGTGGCTGGACGAGAATGAGGAAGTGTCCAGAGATTTTCTCCATGGAGCCCTGGAGAGGGACAAAAAAGACGGGGTAACTCTTTTCATCTGCACCCTTCATATGTGCAGCACAAACTTAGCAACAGGCGCTATCGCAAGCAAATGTAAAACATCACCTGTTAAATGGTATGCCCAGAAAAAGAGAGAATTTTATTTTTGACATAAAATACTGTAAATAAATACACATTGTTTGCTTGCCTTTGTTTATATTCAGCAATTAGCATCCAGTTGAAATTTAGTTTGTTTTGAAAAGTCAAACCATATTAAAGATTTGTTGATAAAGATTTGTTCTCTTTACTTCAGAATTACAGAAAAAAGCAGTGCCTGCATTATTCAAATAATTTGTCACCACCTGTTTGTGGCATCCGTTTTGTTCATTTGAAAATCTTTTAGTTTTTCATCGGCATGCATGCCACTTTTTTGACTTTTGAAAAAGTCCAATCACAGGAGGTGTGGCGTGCAGTACTACATAGACACTTGAGATAAAAGTTTGCTTTAAATTGCAACAATTACGTTCAGCTGAGACGGCAATAAAATATGAAAACTTGAATTTCAACTCCTACCTGTGACATTTTCCCTCTCATAAAATGTATTCATGCATTTCTCATGCAAATAGGCCGTTCACATCAGCTCCTTTGACTCAGAAATGTGCAAATCAGGAGACGCAGGTTGAATTCCTCAAGGCAATGGATGAAGACTCGATACCAAAAGGGGAAAAAAACTGCACAGCATAAAAGAACAAATGCTACAGCACACGCGCCTGCTCTCTGTCCGACTCACACCTACATATCTGCACGGGAAGAGGTCGATACAAAGCAGCTAAAGATCCTCCCAGCTCGTATGTCAGGAATCCTTTGGGTCCAATTACTGTCACCTGAGGCAGCGTCTGCTTTGCTGTGTCAGTGAAATAGCTGTCCCCAGGCCTGGTCACCGTTCATTTCTGCACTAATGGCTGAATTGTTAATGAGACCCTTCTCGCTACCTCCATCACTTTTACCCCGCAGAGGAATCGCATCGTAAATTGTGGCTATTACGGCTGACAGAATGTTTATTTGATCCTGCACCAGTTTTATTCAGTTCCTGCTCATGGGATCATCATAATAACACTCGGTTTACTGTACAAACTAGTCTTCTCTTTTTGAATCTTTTCCCTTCTGGTCCTCTTCCTTCTGCCTCTCCAGTTCCAGGTCACATCAGAGCACGCTTTATTCTCCTGCTCAGTGGTCGACGTATTCTCTCAGCTCAATCAGAGCTTTGAAATCATCCGTAAACTGGAGTGTCCTGACCCTCAGATTGTTGGAAACTACATGAAGAGATTTGCCAAGGTGATTTTCACCTCGTAATGCTCATGTTGAACCTCTGTACCAGTCATGGCTGGCACAGTATTTGTGTAATATTTCACTCTATCTATGCCTTTTGTGATGTTTTTCTCTTTTGCTTTTCCTCTCTTAGACCATTGGCAACGTCCTGCTATCTTATTCTGACATCATTGCAAAGGACTTTCCAAATCATGTCAAGAAGGAGAAAGTGGTAGGTGGTTGTGATATTTTTGTGGAAAAATCATAGAAAGAAAAAGTGCCCAAGAGTAGAAGCGTTTGGCACAAGGTAGCAGATGGAAATTTGTGTCACAACAAAGGACAGTGACACATGTAGTGTGAGGTCTGGTGGTCAGGCTGATTAATTTGAGTGTAATAAACTGCTCTTTAGTGTAATTGCCATACCTGGTTTATAGTGTCTTTAAGTGAATTAGGACTGTGTAATTAGCTGAATGTGGTGTAGTGTGGGGAAAGTGGGCTACTCTCCCAGAGAGACCAGGAGACTCGGAGGAACAGTGATTACTGCAAACTCCAGTTTTTCCTGTTCTGCATCACAGAGAGGGTTTTTGCCAAGCAAGCAATAAGAAAAGTTAGGACGACTGAACGTTATTGATTACAATAAAAACCTGCAAGCAGATGGAGAAAAGGGAGAGCGAGTGTATGCTGTCTAATGATTTTTGCTCTTTCTGCCCTTAGCCATGCATCATCATCAATAACATCCAGCAGCTCAGAGTTCAGCTGGAGAAGATGTTTGAGGCCATGGGAGGAAAAGATGTAAGTTCATACACATTCAGAAGTCATTGTGATTGTGCCAAAAAGATGAGCACAGTACACAGCTAGTGTCATTGAGAGCGAGAGAGGAAAAAAGTTATTCATTTGTGCACATGCTCTTGAATTAACAGTTGCTGCACATATGTTAACAGTGTGGTGTTTCACCTCAACCCTGTTAGCTTTGTTTTGATTTTGGACTGATACATACTGTAGATATGAAGAGCTCTTTTCCAAAACGCGATAAACGCCAAAACCCCAAAAAAACCAAAAACCGAGCTTGTGATGCCTTTCTATAGTGCACCGATCCTATTCACTGCCTCATTAATTATTTATGTAAAACCGATGTGACATACACGTGTTCAAAATGAACTGCAAATTGCAGTTTCGTTTAAAACCACGACAAGCGCCACGCCTGTTGTGTGGCTGAATGCAATATTTCCTCTCCGCCAATCAGCTCCACCCGTAAGTCTCCTTTTCTTTCAAAAATAACTTGAAAAGTTGGGGCAGGGCCAATTTAAGGCTAGTAATAAAGTAAAAAATCAATAAATAATGATGTTATTTCAATGCTGATGTCAACAGATGATTGTAATCATGATTTGATTTACAATCATGCGTTGCACACCTTAAGACATTGCTTGCATCCTCAATGTCAAAATGTGTTGTGAGAAGGAATGGCAACATTACAAAGTGGTAAATGCTTTAGCTTCCCAACTTTTTTTGGAATGTGTTGCAGGCCTGAAATGCAGGAATGGATGTATGTTAACAAATTAAATGAAGTTGACCACACAAAATTAAATATCTTCTGTTCACAATGAAACAGAAGTCAAAGTAAATGTAAGAATCGCTGCAGGGGTTTTTTTTTTTTGTTTGTTTGTTTTTTAGTTTTGTTTTCTATACCGTCCCAACTTTTCTGATTTGGGGTTGTAGAATCAAAGTCTTTATCTTATTTTTACCATAAAGGATTACCTAGTGCTTCCCAAGGGAGATCCTTTGACTTAATTCAAGTAAATGTCACTTGACTTGTCTTCATAACTTTGACCAGAAAAAACGTGAAATATCTTGGGTTCATACTGTCCGCAATGAAACAGAAGTCAAAGTAAATGTAAGAATCACTACGTTTTTTTAAATTTGCATTTTCCATGTCGTCCCAACTTTTTCTGATTTGGTCCCATGTGTTTGTTTTTTTATTTTATTTTTTAATTTTTTTTGCCAGATATTGAGTTTGTGCAATACATGCATGAATGGAATGTCATCCATAATATCATTCAGTGCATCTGTTGTCTTACACTCTTTACAAAACAAGAAATGGGAAGCAGTTCTAGGAAACCCAGAGACCTGGTGGTTCTTATCCTGGAGGTCCAGTCGCCTTTGGCACACTCAAACAGCTAGAAAGTTTAAATAGAATTAACTGTGTCAAGTGGACTTTTTATCATTCCTGTCCTACATTTGTCCTCCACCAGCTTAACGTGGAGGCCAGCGATTTCCTCAAGGAGCTGCAGAATAAACTCAATAATGTCATGGATGACCTCAGCCACATCTTCGCTGTCAGGTGGGTGGGAACAGGTGTTATTCAATTATATTTACATTAACTACCTCCAAGTTAAAATGACCACTGAACTATGCCACACGATTTGGTATAAACGTAGCATGACTCACAACTGGTCCAGAATTCCAACTAGACATGAATATCCAAGAATGTCCAGGATTGCCTTCAAGCTGGCGGCAAGAGTGCAGCATGACAGCAAGGGGATTTGTAAAAGTTCCACAACAATTTAAAACTGTCATGTCGGCATCTTGTACCATCACAATTTTGTGGGGAAAGCAGCTTAAGCCACATGTCTTCAGACTGTGGGAGGAAGCCAGAGTATTTCCACAGAGACCTGATGCACTCAGCACAGAGCTGCCACAGGTGGGGTTCAAACCTACAATCTACTGATTATGAAACAATAACACTACCGCTGGACCACCATATATAACATGTTCCTCAAGGACTCATTTTTTCTCCTTTTTCATTCATTGATGGACTGAATTAAAATGACACTTGTTGAGAGATGAATTAACTCTGTACTGTGGTCCAGTGTCAGTAATGTTGTCCAATCAGTAGGTTGTTGGTTTGAACCCTGCCTGTTGGGAGTGTGCAAATTTTCATCAGATTTCCGTGGAAACACTCTGGCTTCCTCCTATAGGCTGAACATGTGGCTTAGCAAGAGTGAGCTGTAAGAATGAACCAGATGACACTATCAGTGTTAATTCAACACTTTCACAAGATTTAATTTTACACTCACCCAGGATTTTTATGGGACACACTAGTTCAGTCTTCATTTGACTCCAAAGGTGTTAAATTTGTGATTTCAGATTTGCAGTGCAGCCTCTCCTGCTGATATTAAGATCTGTTTGTCATGTCGCTGTTTGTATGTGATGTAGTTTCCAGCCCCAGATCGAGGACAACGTGAGGCAGATGGGGGACATCTTGGCCCAAGTCAAAGGTCAGACTGTCCCGGCCAATGGCAGTGTGGTCCAGGAGGCCGACAATGTCCTACAACCCATCATGGACTTCCTAGACAGCAAGTGAGTGAAATAAATAACATAATATCACAGATGTAACATGCAGGGATGAGTTTAGCAACTGCCTTCATGTCTGTCAGTTCAGAGAGTCTTTCTGTTTTTCTGGTATTACTTGACCTCAGTTCTGCCTTTGACACAGTTGACCACCATATTCTGATAAAGAAGTTACATGACTGGGTGGGTGTATCAGGCACAGCTCTTGATTGGTTTAGATTTTATTTCAATGATAGAACTTTCACTGTCTCCAACGGAGATTTTGTGTCCGACTCCTCCCCACTGTCCTGCGGCATCCCCCAGGGTTCAGTTCTGGGGCCCTTACTTTTTACATTATATATATTTCTGTCATTGGGACGAATCATTAATCATTTTAACATTACATGCCATTTATTTGCTGATGATATTCAACTCCGTTTTTCATTTAAACCAAGTGAGGTGCATAGATTATCAACGCTTTTAGACTGTCTAAATGCTATCAGGGTGTGAACGACAGAAAAGTTCTCACAACTAAATGCCGATAAGACTGAGGTTCTCATTGTCCCTTCTCATCCGATATTCATCCAAACCTACATAATTTGGGGGTTATATTTGACCTGTCCTTATTGCTTGACACCCATTTTGGGCAGCTGACCAGATCCTGTTTCTTCCACCTGAGGAACATCAGTAAACTGAGATCTGTAGTTTCATATACAGAAGTGGAAATGATTATACCTGCTTTTATTTCCTCCCGTATTGGCTACTGTAATGCCCTGTTTTCCTCACTCCGTGAGTCTGCTCTTGATCTTCTACAGGCAATTCAAAATGCTGCCGCAAGACTACTCACCAAGGCAAACAGAAGCTTCACTGGCTCCCAGTCGCTTACAAGATTCAGTTTAAAATCCTCACCCTCACTTACAAAACACTACACAATCAGGCCACTGCTTATGTGCCCGACCTCATACACCTTTACTCAGCAGCTCAGTCGTTAAGGTCTAATAATTTAAACCTAATATCGGTGCTCCGCACCCGCCTTAAGACTCGTGGCGATAGAGCGTTTGAGGTTGTAGCACCCAGCCTCTGGAACGCCCTCCCCCCAACCATAAGGTTTGCTCATATCAGTTCACTCATTTAAGAACTGGCTGAAGACTCTTCTGTTCAGACAGGTGTTTGGTTAACTTGTGTTTTAGTATGTAGCTTTTTTATTCATGATACATTTTACTGTATTGTGTTTTATGTGTCCTTTTATTGTTTCTTACATTTCTTATTTTGAGTACTTATGTGTTCCTCTAAGTATTCCGCGTAAAGCACTTTGTGACGCTTGTATGTGAAAAGCGCTGTACAAATAAATTTGACTTACTTTCTGTTTTTCAGTCTGTCGCTGTTTGCTAAGATCTGTGAGAAGACCGTTCTGAAGAGAGTGCTGAAGGAACTGTGGAAACTGGTGATGAACACGATGGAGAAAACCATTGTGCTTCCGACGCTCACTGACCAGACGGTAGGCATTAACAACAACGACAACAAAAAAACGCATACTTTCCTAAATGTTGTTTCCTTTAGACACTGTTGGTCTCATTGTTTATGAATTTTAATAACTTTCATGCATTGACTGGTTTATTTCGCCATTGCCCCTTTTTCACTCCCGTCTTTCCTTCTCTAGGTTATTGTAAGTACATGTGTGAGCATGAAGAAGCGCACCCTATATCTATGTTCACTCTGTCATACCGTCACACAATCAGTCTTCCTACTACACTGTGTGGCCTTTTGTCACTCGTGTTCTCTGAATATCAGTGCATCCATGCCTGATGTAGTTTGAGCTCTACCTGTAATACCAACAGTCACAAAAGCACTGAAATCTTTGGCTGTTTCTCATACTGGAACATTTATTCTAAAGATAGTTTCACAACATACTTACACGGATCCACATTATGAGAATACTTACAGTAATGTGCAAATGTTTGAGGCATAGTAGGCATACCTAAAACTTTTGCACAGTACTGTATATTGGTTTTTTCACTCCTCAGTCTCATCCTTTGTGTCTTCTGCAGTTGGTCTTGAATTCACCTCTCGCTGTGCAAAACATCTTCCACACCTGCACGTGCTCTTTCTCCCTGTTGTGCACTCAATGTGTGGTTGACTCTCATTAACAGGGCACTCAGATGATCTTCAATGCTGCTAAGGAGTTGGGTCAGCTTTCCAAGCTTAAGGTAAATAAAACAAAAGGCAGCAGCAGCCTAATCAAATGAAACGTGCGCCGCAGCGGGCTGTGGTCTAAACTCACCGCTCTGTCCTGCAGGAGCACATGGGGCGAGAGGAGGCCAAAGCTTTGACTCCCAAACAGTGTGCGGTCATTGAACTGGCACTGGACACTATTAAGGTATCGTATGTGAGCAGTCACACTCATCATTCTGGTTTTTATTAGCGCTGTGTTCGAGTAAAAAAAATGTAACTAATTAATCACAACAAAAAAGATCAGATCTGCGTCACATGAAGGTTAAAAAAAAATTGATTCAAGTCAGTTCATCCAGTAATATTAGACATCTGTTGTCCATGCACAGAGGCACACATAATGTGCACTTGTTCAAACCTACTAACATTGTTCAAAGTGAGTGACATATGGATTTCAGAGAGGATGGAGGGAGAGAAATAATCATTTTCTCCACATCTTAAAGTCCTGCTTCCTCCATCTGTTCCGGTGAAACTTGTTGCTGCTGAGCATTTGATGCGCTCAAAGTGCCACATTGGGCCCAAACACAGTCGGTACACTATTCTTTTCAAACTCTGCGCCTCACAGTGCATGTGTTCGTGAGAACATATTATCCTGTGACTCTCATGTTACATGTAATGTTTGTGCCAGTGTGGCACAGAGTGTGTGTGCATGGACCCTATGAGTAATGGTGGTCTGTAGTGTACGTAACTCATATTTAATGAAACAGTTGCAGTTTCCACTCGGAGTGGGCGAAATGAAAGTGCCTGTAAAGCAAATTCAGAGATTTGCTTCAAAACACATTGTACATGTTAGAAATGCTTTGCTGATCATATGTTAAAATGTGTTCCTAATGAACAGGTATTTGACGTTATTTTTCATTGTTTTGTCTGCGTTATTTTTCATTGGCGTCATTATAGGAAAAACCCGAATTTATCACGGTGTTGCCAAATCCATATCGTGGCGCACTATCACACTGGTGATTACTATGACACCGGTGTACCACACGCCTATTTTCCACTCTTCATAAAGTGTGCTGTGACATTTTCTTGTATTTTTTTTTTTTTTTTACTTAATTTCTTTGTCGGTGTACTGCCCGGTACATGAAAGCAATAGTTGCTGGTGATCGCTGAATACGTGTGCCTAAAACATTTGCACAGTACTGTGTACTGGTTTCAGTTGGTGCCTTTTGAAATGTATTAAGCTGTAACTTTTTGCCAAATATGAGCAGACTGTTCAGATGTTGGTTCGTTTAAACTTCAGTTGTACTGGCTGGTCACTATGTGCACGGTCATTTAGATGAGTGAAAGTGCACGTTTTGAGTTGCACAGATCTCATTAAAATCATCACACCTTTGTTTCACAGCTTCAAGGCTGGCAAACATGAACTACAGGATGCTCTTAAATCTCTTAAATCCTTCCGTTTCTGTCACGCAGCAATACTTCCATGCCGGCGGCGTGGGCCTGAAGAAAACATTCTTGGAAAAAAGTCCGGACCTGGCGTCTCTGCGCTACGCCCTGTCTCTGTACACACAGGCCACAGACAAGCTCATCAGGAAGTTTGTCCTCTCACAAAGCGCTCAGGGTGCGTCCTCGCACAAACATCACACAAAAGCTCGAACACTGCGTTTCTTCTTGTTGTGTCTCTGGTTTCTGGACCTGCATGGGACGGTAGGGTTGATCAGAAAAAGGTTCTTAGAGCTGACAGGAATCATGTGACGCTTCAGTGAGAAAATCAGCTCATTCAAACACGTTGTCTCCATGCGGCAGCTTCAATAGCTGAATCGCAGGTATTGAAATCCATGGCCTCACACATGCACACGTCTCATGTCGTCTCCTAAATGTGTGATTTCCACATGTTGTCCTAATAAACATCTTTGTGATGTTCTTATGCTTCAGTTCACGGAGGGAAAGGGATCAGGTACACACCCAATGAAGACACACCACCAGAGAAAGGTAAACGTCAGCACTGTGACAGCTACACACACACACGCACACGTGCACACACATACACACAAGTCCAGCTCCGTCCTCAGCTATCCTCCTGCCCTGCTTTATTTTTTGTTTAAACTTTCCTCTCGGAGCTCATTGTTCTCACCTGACTAAAGCAGGCTGTGCCTTCTGCACAGGACGACATGTTGTTGTTGAAGCTTATCATATGGTCGGGTCCATAAATATTTGGACATTGCGCTGCATTTTGTCTATCAAGCACAGAATATTGTAGTTGAAAACAAACGGTGATTATGAATTAAATTGCAGCTTTTGAAGGATAGTTACATCCAAATAGGACTTTTTGCATGTGCTCCCCTTTGTGGGTGCAAAAGTAACTGTACAATTGGCTGCTGAGCTCTGTTATGGACAGCTGTGTTATTTCATCTATAAGTGAGCAGATAAAAGGTGTAGAATGAATTGTTGTGTTTGCATTTGGACTTTGTTACTGTTAACTGTCCAAAGAACTGTCACACTGTCAGTGATGTGAGCCATCAATTAGCCTGAAAAACCAAAACAAACTCACCAGCAATGCAGCAAGAACTGAAGAGGGCTGCAGTGGAAGACTGACAGAGAGCCACCAGAGAGCGAGGTGATGGTAGCATGTGAGGGAGGAAGAGGAATTATGAAGGGCTGAAAAACAGAAATATCAAGGAAACGCATGATTTTATCTCCTTTCAATTTTAGCAAGATTTTTTTTCCAACTATGACTGTATTTTTGTCTTGAAATAGAGTTTATCCCTTTTGCTTTTTTGTCACATATTGCATTTTGGATATCGCACAGTGGTACAGACAAGCATGTGTCTTTGCAGCATCAGGGGTGGACGCGGTTGGAGAGGTGGTGATGAATGTGGACATCTTACCACAACCTAACGGAGAACACAAGATCAGCATCAAAGGTATTAAAAACAAAAAAAGGTTTGCTTCACTGTAATATTGAATTCCTTAAAAGTGCATTTTAGATTCATGTGATGCTCCAACACAGATTGTAAAAAAAAAAAAAAAAGATCATGTTAGCAGACTGTCGATGAAAGTTCTCACTTATCGACAGAGGAGATATCAAGAAGTTTACTCAAAAGAAACTGGACTTCTTGTTCTGCCATCAAGATGTTTCACTCTTAGCTATCTACAGTATCCATCCATCCATTTATCTATAGATGAAGGTGTGTGTGCTTCAGGCTACCTGTTTGTGTCCTTGAACAAGACTCAGTCCACCCACCTGTGGACTGAGACAATGCATATATGTAAAAAGATGCGAAACCTGATGTGATGTTTGATATTCTTCTGAAAACAAACTAATTAATTTATTTTCATCAACACAGAAAAAGAGTGACTAAGTAATTATAACCCTGTCAAATAAATGTTTTGGGATATGTAGTAATCACCTTGTCCATCTGTCTGACCATGAGCCTGTAAGCATAACTCCTAAAGTGGTTGGTGGATTTCAATGAAACTTCACACAATGTACCACATCGTATGAAGATGTACATGAAGGAAAATTACTCTGGTTCAGCCTTTTCAATATTCTTCAATATAGAGGTTGACCAGTTTTTTTAAATTCTGGTCTTTCATCACAAAAGATT
>OMMV01174897.1:0-11970 GCA_900302635.1 Chatrabus melanurus | reverse complement strand
CGCCATTTTTTCCCCCATGCATTTGTTTCACACTATACTATATGATAACTAGACATATTTTATGTGTAACGCATTTGCAAATGGAGATTTTTTTTAAATTTATTTTATTTTATTTTATTTTATTTATTTATTTTTCTTCTTTTTTTTCTTTTTCTCCTTTTTTTTCCTTTTCCTTTTTTTTCTTCTATTTTTTCCTTTTTCCTTTTTTTTTCTTTTTTTCTTCTTTTTTCCTTTTTTTTCTCTTCTTTTTTTTCCTTTTTTTTTTTCCTTTTTTTAAATTTTTTAAATGCAATACATTTAAAAGTGTGTGCAGTATATTATGACATGTTCTTGTCTTGCAGTTTTAAAGTACAAACTCTTTTATTAATAAACTGGTTTAAGGGTTTCTGACCTCCAACGTAGAACCTACGGCACAAATAACATGTATGACCACAATGTAACGCTGGCTTCATTTTTAAAGTAGTTAAACAGTTTATGCTCAGCAACAGCTCGCTTTATCATATAAAGATGGGATTTTCTAGAAGAATGATTCAGCTTTTGTTGTTCTTCTGCTCAAATCAACTATTTTTGACATTGGTTTGAACGTATTCATGTGGTGCCTGTTTTAAGTTGAAATGAGATCTGTCCAAAATTTTCTGTAGTGTCCGTAACACTGATGTTTGACATATTTATAGGAATGTGATCAATATGTTTGGGGTTTAAATAAGTCTTACTACTTGTGACAGATGACAATAAAAAAAAAAGTTCATGATTTTCACATGTGACTAATGGAAGAGATAACATATCTTGATCTTTTGTAGTGTCCAAAACAGACCTAGTTCTTCTGTAGCATCTGTTTTTACCACATACACTTGATAAAATACAGTTTGCAAGTGCATTTCAGTGTTCTGAAGTTCAAATTAATATAGTTCTATTAGCGTAAAAGTGTTAATGTACTTCCTCACTGTAATGCACTATAATGTACATATACCAAGACTATACATAAGGTGGTTATTAGTGGGATTTTTCTCACTGGGAATATTTGAATATGTATATTATTGGTGTGGCATTGTAACACTGGTAAATAAAACCTTCAAACAGCACTATTTGGTGAAGTTATTGCACAAAAAAAAAAAAAATCTAGCATAGGCGTCATGAAACACAACTACTGTCGCCATGTACGAGTACTACTGTCGCCATGTACCAGTACTACTGTCGCCATGTACCAGTACTACTGTCGCCATGTACGAGTACTACTGTCGCCATGTACGAGTACTACTGTCGCCATGTACGAGTACTACTGTCGCCATGTACCAGTACTACTGTCGCCATGTACCAGTACTACTGTCGCCATGTACCAGTACTACTGTCGTCATGTACGAGTACTACTGTCGCCATGTACGAGTACTACTGTCGCCATGTACGAGTACTACTGTCGTAGTGTCCATAACGCTTTGATTTTTCAAAACAACACCATTATCTTTAAACTTTAATACCTATCTTAGGAATCAAGAATACTTCATGAAATTTTACCTGCAATCACCTCATATATTCTTGATGAAGATGAAATAAGTTAAAATACAGAGTAACAAACTCTTTTTTTTGCCTAAAGTGAACATATCATGGGTCACTTGATCTTGGCTGAGCTGCTTACAAAGTTCAGACCAATCTGGGCTAATGCTGAGATTTTGAGTCATGCTTTTGTATCTTCCAGAATTGTTTTATTTTTGGGATTGTCACTTCGAAGCCTTGAGAGGACTCAGAATGGGACAGCTTGATTTTTGACTGGAGCTCATATTGCATCAGTAATTCACTTGATTGACTGCCTGTACAGGTTAGGATGGATTTTAAAGTATTGAATCGTTGCACGCTGGCTTATGGGGCTGAATTGGCTGAGCCATGCATTTCCCCCCCTGATTCCATGCCCAAAGTTCTATTGAGGTTTGGAAGACTAGACTCAAGACCCAACCGTTCTCTGCTGCCTATACTCAGTCAGGATGGGTAATTAGTATCTTACTGTTACCATGTTTGAACATTTGCTTTTTTTATTGTTCTTTGATTTTAATACTGTGCAGCACTTTGTATTTATGTTGTAAAAGTACTGTTCGGGGAGGTGATGGTCTAGTGGGCTTGACACCAGAAGATCTTTGTTTTCAAATTCCTGTTAGACCAGAAAATCACTAAGGGCCCTTAATCCTTAATCCCCAAGTTGCTCCCGGTGTGCAGTTGAGCGCCTTGCATGGTGGCACCCTGGCATTGCTGAATGTGAGGCATCAATCTAAAGTGCTTTGAGCATTTCTTTCAGATGGAAATACAGTCCGTTTACTATTCAAATAAAACTATTACTTGTATGAAGATAATTCCTGAACAGTATGCTTAGATTTAACACAGATAAACTATTTTAAATACAATTTCTAAGATGCACTCTACTGAAAGACTTTCAGTTCAACATTGAAAAGTTCAAAAGAATGAGCAGTAAAA
Organism: Chatrabus melanurus; assembly: GCA_900302635.1. Lineage (NCBI taxonomy): Eukaryota > Metazoa > Chordata > Actinopteri > Batrachoidiformes > Batrachoididae > Chatrabus > Chatrabus melanurus. The sequence continues at coordinate 9,510 of OMMV01174897.1, read as the reverse complement.
AATAAAAATAAAATAAATAATAATTCTTACCTCCAGTTGGAATGGCCTCTGGTTCCTGAGCTTCAAAGAGAGTTTTCAGCTTTTCATCTATGTTGGTAGACTGAAATACATATGGCAGAGTAGCTATTTGCCGCATTTGATTCATTGAAGCACCCATGCTAACCCCCACCACGACTATTCCCGCTGATTTGACCAGACGAGACGTTCTATGCACAGAATCCTCCGAGTCTTTTCCACTTATGATGACCAGGAACTGTTGGAAACCTAGGTCTGCCCGGCCTCCCATCTGACTGGTGAAGAAGTGCTTGCTTGCGTACTCCAAAGCGCGGCTCAGATTTCGTTGATCATTGGGCAGTTGTGACTGGCGGATACGCCTAATGGCGGTCTGGGTCTTGTTTTTGGTTTGATGGCTATTAAGAGAAAATTCCACCTTGACATCTTGACCGTACTGGGCCACACCAAAGCGATAACCAGAAGCACCGACATTAAGATCCCAACCCAGTCGGAGGATTAACCCCCGAACCTGCTGAAACTCTGCTTGAGTTATGCCGCTGTCCACCAGAAAGAAGATGTCTGCAAACTTTTCTGCCAAGGCTGAAAAAGAACAGAACAGGCTTCTAATAACTGTACTTACTAATAAAACAGAGTACGTAAAATACAAAATTTCTGATGATAACACAGAAAAGCATAAATGGCAACAAATTATAAAACATTATAAAAACAACTGATAAAAGAGACTACAATAACATAATAAAAATTAAATAACCTAAAAAGGAATAAAATAGATACATTAATAAATGGAAAAACAAAAGAAGACCAAATTAACATTCAAGTAAAACCTGGTGATGACTAATAATAATAAAGATCCATGTGGTGACTCCATCTTATTATTTAATAACCTCATGGAAACAGGAAGCTCATTCACCTGTGCAGCTAATTACATATCATCAAGATTTCTGACCAAAGCTACCAACACGGTTGAAAAGTGGAAGAACTATTTATGGTGCGATTATGAAACAACGGTGGAAACATGATTTAATTTCAACTTAGCAGCTTCATCTTCAACTGGTAAATTAAATTCATCCACTCATGTTCTGTGCTGCCTGTAATCTGCATTTGGATTCTGGTATCGAACTACTTCACCGCGCAGCTCACAGCGGACAACAGACTTTTTTTTAGTTTTCAGGTGAAATTTTCTTGCATTTCTATAAAGAAATTTTACAGTTTGTACATTTAGAAACAAATTTTTCAACACTTTTATCAAAAAGCCACGGATCCAAAGTTACACCGAAATATGTTGCTTCGATCTATAAACTGCCACAAGTCTTGAGCTTAGATGTATCAAGTATTGCTTGTGTTTGACCTCGGTGTAATGGGAGTTTGCGAGCAATCAGCCGCTCATGGACTGCAGCGGGTTTGGTACTGAACCCACTGAGTCGTATTCCACAAATTAAACTAGGAATGTTAAGAACTGAAACTCTCATGCTCATAAGAACCATCATTGGTAACTGATTCTGAGAGGCGGCGCTGACCCTAAACTGTAGAGTAAAATGTTAAGTTAAAAAAAAAGTTTTGTGGTTATGACTGTGACTAGTCAATATTCCGAAGGCCCATTGGTCTGAAGGCACATTGATCCGAAGGCACATTGGTCTGAAGGCCCATTGATCCGAAAATTGTTAAAAATGGTAATATGCAGTTCAAACTTAGTAAAATAGTTACTTTTAAGGGACCCGTCCTATAGGGAGAAATATGCATTAAATTTATAAAATACCCAACAAGTAAGGATTTTATTTGTAAAATTGCGGGGCAAGCCCCCAAAACCCAAAAATTTATTATAATTATTAACCCTTAAAAGTAACTAACTAAATAACTAACTAACACTAACCCTAATTTTCGGACCAATGGACCTTTGGACCAGTGGACCTTCGGAATAATGACCCGTCCCCATTATGACTAAGGTTCCACCTCACCATCCTCAGGCCATCGTGGCACTAACCCTCCACAGTTTTTCTTGACGGTTTGGGACGGTCAGTAATTTGGCTTTAAATATGGTGTTCAGACACTTTGACAAAGGAGTAGACCAGCATTAGTCAGGGTTTGATCCACCGGACCTTTAGCCACAGCCACCTCAGTTCAAGAACCTAACTTATCAAAAAATATCTCAAGATACCTGCCAACCAACAGAGCCGAGGTACGCGTTGTCTGAATGTCCTCTAGTAGTTCTTATTGTTCTTAATTACAAAGATAGTTTATTTAAAAATAAATGTATCATATGCTCCGGCTTCCAATTCGGTAAACTGGTGACTGTAAACTGGCCGTAGGTGTGAATGTGTTTGTCTGTCTATGTGTGTCGGCCCTGTGATGGACTGGCAGCCTGTCCAGGGTGAACCCCGCCTCTCGCCTAATGATCGCTGGGATAGGCTCCAGGCCCCCATGTGACCCTTAATTGGAGTAAGCGGGTTCAGAAAATGAATGAATGAATGAATGAAGGACTCAACAAGACAAAATTTTGAAGTTCAGGGTCTAATTTTCTGAGGTCACTGTTGCTTTTAAGGTTCTGAGTCGTTCTTGTCTCCACAGGGCCTCTGTGGGCTTCTTAAAAATATATAATTTGTTGGCTGTGGACGAGTGAGTCTGGACCTCGATAGACCAACATGTTGGGTCCATGCAGGACTTTCCCCTCACTGCCAAAACAAATTCCGTGGAAACAGCTTGTTCCCACATTAAGCTAACAGCAAAGTCAACATGTGTTTCCTAAACAACGTCCGTCTCTTAATGTGGCGTACTTTGACCGAAGCTGTGTGATAGCTGACCTCATGCTGTCCTCACCTTGGACCACAGCATGTTAGATTAATCACTGCACAGCCTGTTTTTGGCACTTATAAAGTCAGTTCCAGACGGTCTGAGACCCTGACGCTGTGATGGTAGCGGGTACGACCGGCAGTAGATCACCGACAAGAACAGTTCCACAAGTAACTATGAGGCCATACGCTGGATGGAAAACTTATTTCACTGCAGAAAGACAAATGCAGATTTAAAATGGCAAGATTTATGGAATTTAGTGGACATGTAGAGTCTTCCTTTGTTTCTCACTTTATTATTATGGTATAAATCCAGTTTATACTCCAGTAGAACAGGAGTCTATAAAATTTTCTGACGTAACAAGGCTAGCTCATACGATAGCCTCCTTTTTGGACACAGTTTACATTCGCCAAATCAAAGGGCTGCAAGATCAAGACGGCAAATCAACAAAAACGTGCATATCAGTGTTGAACTTGACAATCTTACCTAGCTAATTTCATCAGTGTGAATCCACCAAACTGGAAGATCACACTGAAGTGAACTGAAATTGAAAGTAAAATTTTGAAAAATTTTGAACTTTTGGAAAGTGGTCGCCTATAAAAATGCATTTAACAGAATAAATGGCGTAAGTTCAGCGAGATCGATAAAATACGTACGATCCTGTTGCTTTAATAACAACACTCATTAACTCAGCCGACCCACAACTTTAATTACAACCACGTCACCCAAGTAGTTAATGGTTGTTATGGTAACCCATCACTATGCTTGGACTGCCCATGTGCCAAATCTGATTGGCTGCATGGCTGTGGCTTTATTGTGCCAGATGCTTCGAGCAGAATCAAGGACATGATGGAGGTAATTATTGTGGGAGGGGTTAAACTTTAAAACATGATTGGCTGATGTTGTTCCTTTGAAGTCACCTGATCTCTGCTTTTGTTCATTTCCACAAAAAGACTTGCCAGTGGTTCGTTTTCTGGTATCGGCCTTCTTATATTGGAAGTTAACTGACGGGAACGTTGTATAATTCTTTGACTTACCCATCCTCTGATCCTCCACTGAGGTGCAAACAGTGTGCAGCAGACCGACAGTCAACCTCTGCAGAGCCTGGAAGTTATCAATGGTGAACATGAAGCGCTCTGATGGGCGGTTGGCGATCTCCTCAAGCTCGTTCAGGTTTGCATGTCCCACTCCAATACCAAACACGATGACTCCCTGCTTCCTCAGCAGCTGGGCAGGTTCCGCAACTTCATCGTTGGAGTCTCCGTCTGTGATGATCACAGCAATCTGAGGAACCCGTTGTTTGGCGCGGCTCCCTGCCTCTTCTTTGAAGTAACGTTCCCGGAGGAAGTTGATGGCCTTGCCAGTTTCTGTTTCTCCTGTCCGGTAGGGAAAACTGTCCACTGCAGCCAGCAGGGATTTCTTGTCCATGTGATCCTTCAGCAGGAACTCCTGGTAAGGGTCGTTGCTGTATTGGGCCAAACCAACCCGAACTTTGTGAGGGCCGATATCAAGGCCCTCAATGACACTCCGAAGAAACTGCCGGACTTCCTTGAAGTTAGTGATGCCAATGCTGGAGGAGCCATCAACCAGGAAGACTATGTCGGCAGTGTTGGCTTTGGCACATTCTAGACAGTAAGGAGAATAAAGTCAGGTCCTGAAGCAACAGGTTGAGGAACATTTAAGTCTATCAGAGTGTGACAGGAGTCCATGCTAATGCACTACTGCAACTTAAAATTATTTAAAAGACTTTTAACTACACATACTTTTACAAATGCTGCTAACTCTGTGAATTAGAGAAACTGGTTGAGTAAAAGGAATCATTGTTCTCTCCTTCGATAAGTACTAATTAAAGTACAAGAGCAAGACTTGAAATCCAAACTCAGGCCAACTGTCAGTGCGACGAATAAAACGAGAAGGTCGGAACACTGGAAGCTGATCCATAAACGGACAAGAAAAAAAAAACACTTCACAGTACGACACAAGTTATTGAGTCATATTTATGTTTTTGAGCAGCTACCAAGTAAATTTCAAGTTGAGGCTCTTCGTGCTCAAAGTGCAAATCAATGGGCGTAAAATTACTTACAATTCTTATTATGGAAATTCCAAAATAAAATGAGATTGTGTCAAAGTCCACAGTCAAAATAAATCACAAATAAACTCCATAAAGTCCATTTTCCAATGTTTAAAATTTTTTTTTTGTCAGTTACAAGATTTCCAAGTAAATGTCACGCTAATTAATTAATTTTTTTTTTAGGTCTTTAGAGGTAAAGTCAAAGGCCCTGTCCACACGTGCACGGGTATTTAGGAAAACGTCGATTTTTCTACGCATTTTTGCCTTTCGTCCACTCACAGGTCACTGAAAATGGAGCTTTTGCAAAACTGCTTCCAAGGTGAAGCTTTTCAGAACCTCCGTTTCGAGGAAAACAGAGTTTTTGTCTTTTTTTCCCCCCCAGGTTTCTGATTGGACAACATGGAAACACAGTTAGGGTTAAATCACCACCTGGTCTCTTGACAGCCCTTGACAGTGTGTTTTGCCTTTTCCTGTGGGTGGTAGGGGTCTATTACGCATCGTTGGACCTCTGATACCCCATATGTATCTCGATCGATACATTTATGTGCTTAATGCTGCTTCTATAAATGATATTTAAATGCTTGCATAAATTGTAGTGTGTGGTGTGTAATCCAGTTATTTAGTACTTTAGTTATACTGCTTAATGTGTGTCCTATTAGTATTTTCTTTTTGCACATTTTCACTTTTTCTTTGCCCCAAATAGACTTCACAACCTCCAGGACATCCCAACGTCATCATTTATGTAGGCTGTGTCTCCCCATACTTGACGCTGATTGGCGCGTAGACACGCGTGCGTCTGGCGTCGGCTTGTTGTCAATTTGGTGTAAAGTTCCATTTGAACACAAACAAAATAAAAGTTTAGTTTGAACTGAGAAAAATGAATGAATGGAATCTGTAGATTGTTTGGATAAACGATCACTATTTGCATTTGTCTGCTATGAGCCTCCATACCTTTAGGTCAAGGACCCAGCGGCCAACGTCACACTTTTACTCTGTGGGATCCTAAAGTTCTCATTGAATTAACACGATCGGCTTCAAACCTGCACTGGTGGCACTTTGCCGTCAAAAGGGAAATATTTTGAACTTTCTCTTGCCTGCAGCGTTCACATTGCTATTTTGACCGAAACTGAAAAGTCCGAAGGTCTGGACCAAACAAGGTCTGTGTGAAAGCACCCTAAGGTGGCAGCCACCAGAAAAGGAGAAAAGGTGTGTATTTCTTCATAGTTTTACACAATTTGCTGCTTTAAAATTTCGATATACGGAAAACGTAGGGATGGGAACACCGGTATGCATATTGGACACCAGTGTTTCGATAATACCACGAAGCGGTACGACCCCCTAGTGGACAGAGATATTTTTGTAAACAGTGATTGTGTGGACGGGATTTTTTTTTTTTTTTAACCGAAGGTGGAAAATCCCTGTTTTTGAAACATACCCGTGTACATGTGGACTTCGCCAACGTCTATATGGAGTCGTGTGAAGCAAGTCTTAAGTCAACTGAAGTCTTGCCAGAATCAAACTCGCATCTCAAGTTTTGCAGACGCAAAACCCAAAGACAAGTTTATAATCTTCACGAGGAATTCTACGTCTTTCAGGGGAATGCTGAACATTCAAATGCAATTCCAGATTCAATCTGTGATTTTTCAAAATAAAAGTCAAACCTTCTGAAAGTGTGTCTAAAGTCTCCTGCCTTTTCAAAGCAAGTCCATGCACGTCTTTAGGAGCAAATTACAACTCAAGACGTAAATCCTTCAGGAGACTGAATGTTGACATGAAACCAAAGCTGGAACATTTTCACATTTTTTTAAACATAATTCAACCTGTGTTTCTAAGAAATAAAAAAAATCCTTATTTCCTTTAATATTCTGAGATTGTTTGCGGTCAAATCTTCCTTCAAGTCTAAAGTCAAGTTAGCTCTTTAAGGTGCAGTCACACCTAGACGTCTGGCCCAACGTAGACAAATGTATTTGCAAACATCGGCGTCTGCTAGCCTCTGTTAGCATCCGCTAGCTGCTGGGCTCCGCCGTCTTCCGCCGATGAACGTCGACCGCGTCCCAACACATTTAAAATTCCTCGCCGTTTGCGACGTACCTATCTGGCTGCGTTTGAGGCCGTTAGAGAAAGTTAATCTCTGCTACGACGAAGTTAGCCTCTGTTAGCATCCACTAGCCTACGCTAGCCTAAGTTACTCTGCAATCGTCTACGCTGGCTAACGTTTGCGTGCTGCTTCGCCCTGCCTGCTCAGAATCACCGGACAGTGGTGTGCCGACTCCCTCTCCCGCATGTTGCCATGTTGGCAAAAGTCCCGCAAAAGTCCCACTTGTTCTAATGGAGCGCAGGCTAACGCCCGCCTCCGCTAGCACCATGCTGTGGAACGTTGTGCTGCGTTTGAGGTTCGCTACCAAACTCCGATAACGTGAGTTTTACCAACGTTTGGCCAATTTTCTCAACTTTGCCCTGCGTTCACCACACAGTGGGGTAAACGCCATAGAGTGACTGCGCCCGAGGCGGTCGTTAGCCTGCGCTCCTTTAGAACAAGCGGGACCTTTGCCAACGTGGCGACGTCTCCAACGAAGCCACAGGTACATCCGTAATTTTCAACATATTTCCAACATGTTGAAAATTTTGAACGCAGTCACCCTTTCATCAGCGAACACTGACGAAGGCTACCGGAGGCTACCGGAGGCTACCGGAGGCTACCGGAGGCTGGCGATCACCGACGAATGCAAGTAAGTTCACCTGCGTTGGCCCAAATGCCGAGGCGTGACTGCGCCTTTAAGGAGCCACGCGTTCATGGAGACAGGTCTGACTAATCAAATCCAAGTCAAACCTGAAGTCCTCCGTTTCTTGATCAAAGTCTGACACACTGCAAGTCCAAAACACAAGCATCAAGTCCAACATTTAACACAGAAACACTGCAACAAAAACTCAACATGCTTCAAATCTGTGAGGACAACTGAGCAAATAGCAGGTTTGGGAATCACGTTTGTCAGGACGCTGGTTTTGATTCACCCAGACAATCCTCATTTAACTTCTGTTGGTCATTTATGCTGACCACTTAACGGTTCCTCTGCTGGCATTACAGGACTAGTGACGTCGCGTCACCGCGTGCTGCGCGTTGCGGCACAGTTTACCTTGAGGTAATTGCAGCAGTTGTCGTTTGGCTTCCTCCACAGTCGTGCACAGAGTCTGGACGATGCTCAAAGAAATTCCCTGCAGCGCTGAAAAATCAGACACACTGTAGACGTGCTGGCTGTGCGGCTCGTTCGCTATCTCCCTCAGCTCCGCTTCATCTGCGTCTTTGATGCCAATTGCGTACAAGACAATCCCCTTCTTCCTCAGTTCCTTGGCGTGAAATTCCACACTGTCCTGTGATTTGCCATCGGTGATCACCACGGCGATTTGTGGCACGTTGTTGCCAGCCCTGCTTCCGGCTGCTTCCACAAAGTGCTCGGTCAGCATGAAGTCCAGACCCAGGCCTGTTAGGGTGCCGCCCCCCATGTAAGGCAACGTGCTGATGTAACCGAGGATGCTGTTCTTGTCCTGGAAGGTGTTGAGCTTGAACTCGGTGCGCGGCGTGGTGCTATACTGGACCAAGCCGATGCGAACATGATCAGGGCCGATGTCGAAGCCGCTGACCAGCGAATAAAGAAACTGACGGATCTGCTTGAAGTTTTCCGTGCCGATGCTCCAGGACCCGTCGACCAGGAAGACGATGTCGGCGACAGCTTCTTGCGTGCAGACTGAGAGGGAGGGATGAGTCATCAGGTCACAGAGGAGCGTTGTTGATAAAAAAGCTGCAGAGCGCTACAAAGAAAAAGCTTTTCCACGGAGACGTATTTCATTCACAGAAAGCGTGTCAGCCAGAAGTGCAAAAGCATCAGCGTGATCTACAGGTGGAAGCAGTGGTTTGTGTGTGACGTGGACCAGCCAGACTAAAGACGTGAGCAGCTTTTTAGGGTGTGGACCGTTTCTGGACAGAAGCAGTGATGTGTTCTCAAAGCACTTACCTTCAGGTTGGATGCGAAAAAAAAAAAAAAGGTGACAAATTGATACAAATTAAATGGCCGGCTTGAATCTGATGTTCATTTTCCTCATGCTGAGCTGATAATCCACATAGAGAAGAAAAGCTGGAAAACATTCCCCTGAACTTATTCCTTATAGTCAGGCGGCAGAGCTCAAAATGTCAGGACAATTGTTCAGTTTGTGATAAAAGCATGAAATTTCTACCACAGTTAGTACAAACCATAATGTTTATGTTCAGATGTGGAGGCAAGTTGGATTTGACCTCTGAGGACCACGAGGGGTCAATGAAGGATTACACAGGGGTCAAAATTTTTAAATCCTCCAATCATATTGAAACATATACCATATTATTTGCCTGATCATAAAGATTCTAAAAAGGTATAGTTTGGACTATCTGTGACTGAATGTTATGGAGTTATGGAGCAAAAACAGCAAAAATGGTAACAAAGGTCAATTTCAGGTCAAAACATAAAGTTGCTCCAATTTTGGTAAAAATTGATGCAAATTATTGATTGAGCTAATAGGATTAATAAATGGAATAGTTTTGACTGTGTTGAATGCTTGGTCTCCAAAGTAAAAGTCAAAAAAGGTCAACGTCCATTGGACCCTCT